>CAKAOH010028244.1:6967-66446 GCA_916701665.1 Sebastiscus tertius | reverse complement strand
TTAGCTCTGAGAATATCTAGTGAATGTACGGTGGACGTTTGTGCTGAAATAACTGCTGCAGCTCCTCCAGACCAACAGAGGTTTTCCGTGTCTTGTGAAGTGACGGGGCTCCGCAACGAGAAACGTTATCGTCTCCGACCCTCCGGGTGCAGTCGGTAGACGATAACGTTTCTCTTCCGGCTGAGGCAGGAAAAGCCAACACTAGGATCAGCATTGATTCATGGAGAGACCTTCGTCTGGTCAGCTAACATTACTGCCAAGCAGGTGAAATATAGAGTGATATTGTGGTTTTAGCTGACGTGTGTCGCCTCACTGTGTTGAGCGATGCTCATTCATGTCTATGTAGAGCGAGCACAAGCGCGAGCCCGACGCTGACTTTCGTTGACTTAATGGCCACAGGTGTCGCTGTTAACAAGCATTTCTGAAAGTTACAAACAGTCCCTTTAAAAACAATAAGTGTTTTATGCGCAAATTATATTAGATTACTCCAATAAACTTGTCGTTTTACTTATTATTATTGGAATATTAATGATTTGTCAGAGTTAATTCCTGGCCATTGTGCTCTCTGGCACGGGACATTGTGCTGTAATGTTTTGTTGGGAGGAGTGTGTGTGTGTGTGTGAGAGAGAGAGAGAGAGAGAGAGAGAGAGAGAGATGGGGGAGGCGCAGTGTTTGGAGGATTTGCTCTGTGTGCTCCGGGCGGTTCTCTCACTCCAAATCTTTAATGGAAATAAGCTCCATGTGTGCTCGCTCCACTAGTTTAGACACTTTTCTGTCACTCGTCGAGGGATTCCATTAACTTTTTCGGAAACTTCTCCTCCACTTGGACGACATATCTCCCCCTCGGTTGTGTGTGTGGTGTGGTTTGCTTTGTGCCCGGGCACTGCACCGTGCAGAGCGGACTGAAGAGCAGAGAGGAACAACACCGCTAGGAAGTTTGTCTTCTTTACTCCAACTTTTCGACGCACGACGAGTTGTTGTTGTGGGAGTTTTTCGCCAACATGTCCGGACGCATTTTACGCACTAAACTTTGGATCGTGCCAAACAATGTTGGAGCATTTCACCGGTGCGTCAAGGGCAACTTTGTATAGGAGCAGCAGACCTTGGCACACACACACACGTCTCGTTTGTTTGTTGCTGGTTGATCAGCAGCCTGTGGGTTTGGATTCAAGCTTTGGTCTGACTGAACACAACATCTTGTAACATCATGGAAGGTGATCAGGAGACCGTGGAGCCTCCACGAGCAGAGAGTGCTGCTGCGTCCACAGACAGCTTCTCCCAACTGTGGACGGACGTTATGGGCATGCTGGTGAGTTGTGAGGAGGTGACACCATCATGTAGATCAAGGGTGCCCAAACTTGTCCCTTGGAGGGCCAAAACTGGAACTCAATGGTGGGCCAGGGGGCAAAATTAAACACCTATTGCATTGTATTGTATTGTATTGTATTGTATTGTATTGTATTATTAAGATACAAAATGGTACTACGATCCCAAGTTCTCATAATTGAATATGTTTTACATAGTTAGCCCCTTAAAACCCACCTGCTGAATACAATTGGGCTCATTTATGCAATTTATGCATTTCCAAGACTGTTTAGGGACCCCACACTGCAAAAACAGCCCTAGTAGAAATAAGCCAAATATTCTTAAATTTCGACAAATTTTCTTGTTTTGAGCAAAAAAATCTGCCAATGTGGTAAGCAAATTTTGCTCGGCTAGAATTCTTAAAACTAGACTATAAATCTAGACACTTTAAGACTGTAATGTGTCTTAAAACTAGAAAAATAGGCCAAAATTGTGCTTATTTACAAGCAAAGAAACTGTTATGTCAGAAATGTTTACTTAAAATGAGTGTTGTGCTTTCTTGATTGAGCAGACTTTAAGATTTTCTTTCTTAATTTAAGAATTTACACCTTAATTAAGATTTTAATATCTTATTAAGAAAAAGTTAGATATATTTTCTTAAAATTAGATTACTTTTCTAATGGAAAACTTGCTTGTCAAGATTATTTTTCTTTTTAGGCAAAAAATAAGAAAAATGTCCTAGAAACAAGGCTTTTGTTTACTTTCTTAAAAATCCTTTTTTGCAGTGCAGTATGTAGAAATATTAAAATACATCATTTTTTGAATAGGCAAAAATAACACATGTATACTGCATTCAAAGAACTGCATGTTTTTCCCCAAAACTGCATGTGATTATTATAAAATGGGCATGTCTGTAAAGGGGAGACTTGTGGGTACGCATAGAACCCATTTTCAGTCACATATCTTGAGATCAGAGGTTCAAGAGACCCCTTGACAAATGGCCATGCCAGTTTTACCCCACCAAAATTTCGCCCAACTTTAGAGTGTTAGCCTCCTTCTGGACAAGCTAATATGACACGATATGGCACTAATGGAGTCCTTAGGTTTTCTAGTTTCATATGATGCCACTATCTTCTAACCATAAACCCAAGCCGTGTACGGCCTCCAAAAGACTGATGGCGGGCCAACTTTGGCCCGCGGGCCCCACTTTGGACAGCCCTGATATAGACTGACATCATAGACTCGCAACTAACTGCGAGTTTTCACCCTCATCCTCAAAGTTGACACTGATTTGCCGATTGTGTAGCCAACTAGTCGGTGCATGCAAATTACACATCAAAACAACTGTTATATATAGGCCCCCGGTTTCACATGCAGCAGCACTCTACATGTAGTCTGGGTTCAGGTGGTTTAGTTGGAGGCTGCTGGTGACTAATTTAAACTGTTGAGTGGATCGGATCTCAATGCAAACAGGAATCCAGTGAGAATATGGTATGTTGCACTTTGAAAGATTAACCTTTTGTGTGTTTTGTTTGCTGCCATGCTTCTCTGTGGCTGTTGTTGGACTTCCACACTTCATTGTTTATCCATTGGAGGAACTCAGTGAAGCTTTGCTGCTGTTTCTCTCCAAGTTAGACATGATGATGTTGCTGCTGAGGCCTCCAGCTGTGGAGTGTGTCTTAGACTTAGACTTGTATGGTAAAAGATGCTTTGGCCTTCCTGAAGTTCACCTCAAGGACTCGGAGATATGCTGTGGCTATCTTTGTTACATTTTAATAACTCGCATTAGAGGTCGACCGATGGATTTTTAAAGGCTGATATAATAACAATAGTTTGGAGCAACATAGCAGATTAATCTGGTGATACATTTTGTGGGGAGAATAAACTGAAAATGGGTCAGATATGACACAAATACCACTTGTCAGCCTGCTGTAAAAACAGTTTATCCCGTATAAAGTATTCACCCATATTTTCTAACCATATTGCCTGAATAATGAGTTGATGGTTTTTTCATAGAGTGGAGGATTGCATTCTGGAAAACATATCTCAAACTATCTAAATAATAAATGTCTTAAATGGAATTTAAAGTCTGTCGTGCATTATGGCTGGAGCTGGGGTCTTTAACAGTTAAGATTATTATCAGAAGTTAATCATACGTACACAGATATTTTCAGCAAAAGTGGCCCTCATTATGTGTATGGAGCCTCCATGCAAAACAGTGATGTAGGTTCC
Source organism: Sebastiscus tertius (assembly GCA_916701665.1). NCBI lineage: Eukaryota > Metazoa > Chordata > Actinopteri > Perciformes > Sebastidae > Sebastiscus > Sebastiscus tertius. The sequence continues at coordinate 62,909 of CAKAOH010028244.1, read as the reverse complement.
CCCAGTTCCATTGATAACAATGGTTTGTAATACGTCCTATTGGCATCATTTAATGGGTTGACCTCTAATTTGCATATTGTAAGTTAAGTCTGTTTTCCCACAGTGTTTCAGTGATTCATTTGATCATAAGAGATTCTGAGTGCCTTGTTTTCTTTGTAAATTTCCTTATCTCAGTATAGACAGTCAGATTTACCGTACATGTTTGTGCCTTAAATGCCAGTGACTTTGGAGATGCTGTATATTGCAACAACCCTCTTTTGTTTGGTCTTGATTTTACAGGCCACAGCGTCTGATTGATCTGCTGACCAAATGTGTTGCAGTCTGCTTAAAGACAGAGGTGTTAATTTAGTTTGGTCTGGCGCTGAAGATGTGAATGGTGTGTAAATGCAGGAGTGTGAGTGGATGTGTGTGGATTGGGGAGGAGGGAAGGGGGGGAAGACTGTCCTGCCCTCTGACACCGGGTGGGAGACCTGGCACCCAGCCAGGCAATTTATCTACATTTATTGCTCTGGAGGCAAATGTCTGCAAGGCTGTGCTCATCTTTGACGTATTTCCCCTTGAGCTGAAACACACACGCACACACACAACAGCAACAAGCTTTTTGAACTCTTTTGTTCTCGACATACATGCACACATCTCCACTATTTTATCCAATCATCCTTTAAAACATTAAACTTTTAAAGTTTTCACTAGTTGGTAATGTTGATAAATGCATCCTTTTCTTTGCAACACAATTGGAGGTCATGAACTAGATGTGACATTAATTTGAAGTAGCTAACTGTCCCTCCAATAAACACACTGCATCTAAAGTAAATTCAAAGTCATCGGCCACCCCGCCAGCAGACATGGCACGCTCTCGTATTATTTCAAATTCTTGTTCCACGTACTGTATCGCTTTACATGCTCATGTCTTCAGTCTTGGGAAGGCTTGGATAGCCTGTGTGACCGTCTTATTTTCCTACCCAACTATACTGGAAAGATTAGAGGTGTGAAAGTATGGAACTCGATCGGCCTTCTTGGCTGCTGACGGGGTCTTTCAAAAGTTCAGCGGGTCAGTTTGTCATACTAGAACTAACTGGTCGACAAGCGTGATAATGCGTGCTCTTCTGTTGGTCGCTTTTGCTTGAGTTGTTGGCAGCTTGCGGGCGTAAGATATGTAAATGCTTTCCAATAAAACATTGTCATTTTTTCTTTCCTGAGCTTGTGAATAAGTATACAAGATTATATTGTCACTATCTTAGATTGATTCATCTTTTTATTGGCGTAAATAAATAAGAGTCGCAATAAAAACTCACAAAAATAGACGTCTCTTAAATGTCCCTTTTTATATAATGAGCTTTATTCCTATAACAATGTGCTCAGGCCTATGAGATGAATATCGTGAGCACAATAAACACCATCCACCTCAAAGCAAAATAGATCTGCTATATATAACTATTGCCCTATGACTTTCAATGGCTTTTGTTTTGCTTGGTTGCGAGCCTATATATGTGAATGCCCTTTAAACATTGGGCTTGCCCCAAGCCTGTTGACCCAACTTTAACTCACTGTTGCTAATGTGTTTGGTCTCGGCTCACCACACGTGAGGACATGCCTGTACAGGTAGACATGCACCCTGATAAAGATCTGGTGAACATGCTACTCCTGTCTTTAACTGTTTACTGTAGCTTTCAGCACACATGTCAAGCTCAACAACTACTAGTGACAGAGCAGAGAAGCGTTACACAGCTCATCCACGTAATGCCATCTACATTTCAACATAAGTTTTCATCATGTAAATCAAAGAGCGCTTTGGTCTGCAGTGTTTTTCCGAGGGGGGCTTGTCATTGAGGTTAATTAGTAGTCTGTTGTGGAATGTGTTTTAATAAGAATACCGAAGTAAGCCAGTCATTTAATTGTGGTTGAAGCCGAGTAAATAGCGCTTGAGCTAATTAAGAGTCAAAGGCAGTTTACGACGGAACAGCGCAGGAGCTATGGCGGTTCCAAGTGGTCGGATTTACAGATGTCTGAATGGGGATTTTGCTTCTGGTCCCACCCCCACTTCTGGAGACATGAGGGGTTTTTCCTGAACTTTCTTTATTGAATGTTAAATGGACATTAAAATGGCCTGACTGGAAACAGAAATCTCTGTATCAGCATCTGTACAGACTTTAACGAAATCTCCAGTCCGTTATAATCCATTCCTGTTCCTCACTATTGCATCGTCCTTTGGCAAATGTTCTACGACTCAATGGGGTTCAGTGTTATCTGGAAAGACTGCTGTATTTCTTAACACAATGTGGAGGAGAGACATTTTCAAACATGCCTTCACTTTGTCTGGACCAACTTCTAATTGTGCTCCTTCCTAGTCTAGTCGATTTGATCACAAACTTGGACAGCTGACAGTCATTCATTATTCGCTCTTTTGCTCCTCTGGAAGAAATCCCATCTTTTTGCTTGAAAGGTCATCTTGAGCCTTGTGGAAATATTGTACTTGCCTGCAGGGAAACCTCTGTTTGAAGAGAGTTTTGTGGTGTTTCACACAGCGTGGGTGGGAGTTTGTCCATTTAGAAGACGCTGCTTATGTACTAGACGGCGCTTCATCTCTAGACCTAAGGATTGGATGCCGCTCTCGAGACGTGAATATTGATTGTGTCTGGGAAACATATGGTAAGATGAGGTGATCTCTATGTGCCTCCTCCCACATAGTACTCCATACGGAGTGGCAACATATGCTCCAGTCCTTTTTCTTGCCAAACCGCGGTTAGCTAGGCCACTTTATGTCTATGCCAATAATGTTCTAACACAGTCTATCATAGCCTAATTTTGTCTATTGTTGCCCAATCCAACTCTCCAACTCAGCTCACCCCCTCCTTCCCTGACTGGTCTCATTATTGAGGTCACACAGAGATCTGGCAGGTTTCCTCTGTTGGGATGGCAGAGCACTGTTCTGCTCAAGCCACGGATATCCTCAGGAAGCCCTCTCTAAAGGGGGTGAGCTGTGCCCTCTGGCCTCACCTTCCTCGACAGTCATCCCCCTTGGCTCCCATGCAGGCCAACACTACATCTTAGTCACACTTGTACTGGTTTTGTGGAATTCTCCACTACAGTACATCTAACGTTTTTCAGAACTGCTGTAGTTTGGATGATGCAACACGGCACATGAGCAGCATTTTCTTTTCATCCACATGTCTTTACTTATCTTTTTCCACATGTATCTTATCAGGCTTCATTTCTCTTTCTCCTTCTGGTTTGTTTTCTATGATTGGTTGTAAGACGATATGGAGAAAATACCTTTGATATTGCGACGATGTCATAGGGTTGACCATTGATACTTGCTTTGGTAATATTTACAAAATTATATTTTTGATAAATAATCATCAGTAATGTGGACATGATGACTAAGTGGGTAAAGGCAAATAAAAGAACCGCTAGAACAGCCTGGTAAGTTCAGAAAATTACATCACTTTACTGTAATGCAGCCTTTAAAACCAACACTTGTGCCATATTACGAGATCCAAAAAGACACTATCTAATCTCACATCATGATATAGATATTGTATCTATAGATTGCCCAGCCCTAATTGGTTTTCAGTACAGTGACACTACTGTACTAGTCCAGGAAATAAAAATGGGGATGATCAAATCTTACCTGTTGGAGGAACTGGATGGATAGAGGGCTGGGTGGAGTAAAGGATGGATTACCTGCTATTGCTTTTATGGTGACTTGTTTGGGGACTGTTGAACAGGCGATCTCTCGCACGGGTTGGGTTTAAGCTGGTGTATCCATGACTCAGGGTGAATGCGGATAACCCTTTCTGGTTCACTTGTTGATGAAACATTAGCACAATGGAGCACAATACAAGACAGTCGGTGGCTATTTAAACCTGCCGTACCTGTCCTGAGGTTGCGCAGCGAGGGGAAAGTGATCACGCCACTGACGTTGAAATGTTACATCAGATTCGCGGCTCTATTGTAAACTGTTGTCTTTGTTCTTTCCCTCTAGAGAATGGGTAATCACCAGGCCTGTAACAATGGTTATAATACCACATACACTACCACTCAACCCATTCAGGAATGTGAGCCCAAAGGATTGACCAGAACAAACGTGTTAGGCCCAGGCATGTCTTTTATGGTTAGAATATACAAGCCCTTTCTTTGAGAGACATCTAACATGATGTGGGGAAACCTCAATTGAGTGTAACTTGATTGCCAGATTAGCTGTATGCCTTGGCAGTGATTCCTAAGTCATCAGTGCCTAGCATGCTGGTTGTGGAATTTTTTAATAACTTTGCAAGAGATTGCTTTAGTGGAGTGCCATTCAGATGCTCTCTGTCGTGAAGAAATTGTCACTTCAGCTGGGGACTGCTCATTCTTTCCAATGTGTATGCCCTAGAATAATAGAAAGAACAGCTTGTACCTAAGTATTTATTTTGTCAAACGTAAAAAATGAACACTGCAGTGGTGTGTCATGTCGTTGCATCATAGACTACTGAAAATGATGTCCGTTTCTGACAATGCTATAATACAGGGCCCAGAATGGTAGAATCTATGGGAACTATAACTCTAGATATATAGCGTGGTAACATAGGAAGTACACAGCATTGCCTCTTTTATTAAGCCGATGCTGCTTTACTGACTTACTGAAAGTCTGATGAAAACAAACTTCTGTGGTGGTCAGAATGCCAGGAATGCCGTGGCTAATTGATTAAGCCAGCAAGAGAGGCTACTGGGTCTCCATGCTGTTTGCATTCTCATGTGTGCAACCATGCCGCCTTTTGTGAGCACATACATTAACCATATATTCCAATACTAAAACATTGGATATTTGATTCATTTCCATTAGAGATGGGGGATGAACCATATTCATATCTTGGAATTCTGGCATGAATGCTTATCATCGCCTCCAACGCAATCTTGCATATTGTGTAAATCACTTGGTTATAGTTCAGTAGCAGTCATATCACACATTGCTGAAATATTTATCCACTGTGGTGCAATAGCAGTAGTTTGTGTTATGATGGTCGAACAACATGGCAGCCACTAACTCCCAGTTACACAGAGACTTCTCACAAGTGTTTTCCCTCAATGTTGAGTTGCGCAAAGTCTTGGAACAGAAGTGACATGCAGTCACAGTTTTTTGTGTCTGACAGATTTCAGCTGCACAATTGGGAGTAGCCATCTCGACAGAGCTGCAGGCTCGAACAGCACATGACAACGTGGACGCTCTTTACTGTATAAATACACACAAACTCAAACACGTTTTTGCTTGGGTGTTGTTTTTTTTTTTTTTTTTTTTTTGGATGACTATTGTTCCAATGAAAACTGGGAGTTGTCCTCCCTCACATCCAGATCCAGGGTGGAGGCGCAGTTACATCAGCTGAATTAGCCTCCATTTCAAACATACCTCCATGAAACTAGATGTGTTTATTAATGTGGTTAATTCATTTTTCAAGATGATATTTTTAGAGTGGTTTGTTTGAAGGGTTAACACACAGACACCCATGTGCTTTCCAGTTGGAGGATTTAATACTCATCCTTAGAATCTCTCTTATAGATGCCGATTTTTTTTTTTTCCTCCCACCCAGACTCCAGATGTTTTATCCTCCTCTCACCCCACAGCTGCTCTAGTCAGTATCCCACAAATCATCCCTTGTCCAGCCTCCTCTCCCACCCTCCCTGCCCGCATTTCCAAACTGGATGTGTGGACCACTGTCAGATCCCTCCACCTACACTCCCACGTTGACAGATTCTCTCTTAAAAAAATGTGGACTAAGCTCATCTGCTGACACACACAGTCGATCTAACAGCCTGAGAAAATAGTTCCTTTCTTAAGTCAGCCTCTACGATTCTCCCAAAGGCATTGTCGCTCTCTACACTTGTCTTCACGTGCTGCCTCACAGTGGATATACATAACTGAGCATATATGCGGTATCACTTTACACTGGGTGGTGGTGGTGGTGGGGTGTGAGGGTCAGCTGTGTTGGACCCCCCATGATGAGCTCATGCCACTGGAGAATTGGAGGAATCCCAGTTATTCATGCACACACATGGATGCACATGAATCTGAGAACAGCAAAGCACATGCAGCTTTACCTGTCCACAGCCAGAACAAATGGCAAAGCTTCATTCTTATCTTCCGGATGTGGCGAATAGATCAGTACAATCATGGCATGGTGATTAAAACATCTCGGAGTTCTGTAATGAGAGCGTGCTTTCAGCCGGTGTGAGGAATGGAGGGGAAAGCATGTGTCTGCTCAGGGAATGCTCCCACCGGGAATCTCAGTCATCTCGGACCATATGTTCGGCCAGAAACCGAATTTCTCAAGTAGCGAGAGTGGGAGGATAGATCACAGCCAGCCAAACTGGACTTTGAGACAGAACATATGTTTAGTTAGTGATATTCGTCAGTAAGTAATGCCCTCATTTCATAACTTAATCCACCGAGCTGTGTTGTTTACGATCGGTCTGCCTCGGGTTTGTTTTGGTCCAATGTTTTCCAAATCTCCTGCATGCATGTGCGTGCATGCTAATGTGTGTTCACAGGGGCCTTATGCCCATGTGCGTGTGAATGTGTGTGTTTGTGGCGTTCACACTCACAGTGATCCATTCATCTGTGGCCTGGCACCCAGATAGGGAGTCCGGTTGAGAAAGACAGAGACTGAGAGAGACTGTTCGGACCCTGCACAGTGACTCAATGCTAGCTGTCTGCCTGGCACAGATTAGATCAACACTGATGAATATTCAACAGTTTGCCATCGCTGCCAGAGTGGCCCACATTTTAACCAAAGCGAGAGATGAGTGTCGGCCTTCTCTGCCACATTGTACAAAAGAGGTGGCTCTTCTTATGGGTTTAATTAAAGGGATAAATCAACTTTTCATATTGTTTCTGGCAGATGGAGCAAGACTATAAGTCTATATTCCAAACCTGAAACGCGGACTGACCCCATCTAACTTCACGATCTTGCTTCGTGATTCATCACACTGTTTTCCAAAAGTAACTTGGAACATTACATCCAAAGCGTATTCTGTTAGGTAAAGTCTTAACTGTTTGGAGCGCAGCTTCCTCCCTCAATCCTAAACACACGTCTTCCACACAAAGACAGGAACTGTGTTGATCTAAACTGCGGCGAACCGGAAGAGTGTGTTTGGTTTGGAGTTGGGTGAACGTCTGAGGAGGTAAAGGGCATCCTTGATATGAGTCTCGATAAAGACAACACCCAGGATCGAACCAAAGACACTGAATGGGACTTGATAAGAATCAGCTGCCTGAAAATATACAGACCTTTTACTGAGGGGTATTTTTAGGTTTGTATGGAGTGTATGTGAGTAGTTTGGGAACAACACATACCTCCGTACATGTGCGTTGGTGAGTGATTATGTTTGTAGCGCAGTGCCACGCTCATGCCATGCCGCTTTTACCCAAATGCATGCCTCTAGGTACCCTTTATACGCCACTAATTGTAAGTGTATGTGAGTTAGCGGTTTTGTAAAGCTGCGCTGCGCTGTAAACGGAGAGGATGGAGGGGAATGTGATTGTCACACAGTGTACTGACTTGGTCAGGCTTTCCTATCTCAGGATGTCATGGTTCCCACCCTCTAAACCACCCTCTCTTCCTCTTTTCCAGGATGGTTCTCTGGGCAACATAGATGACCTTGCCCAGGAGTACTCTGAGTACTACAACACCTGCTTCAGTGACGTCAATGACCGCATGGAGGAGCTACGCAAAAGACGAGTCTCCCAAGAGCTTGACATGGTAAATACAGACTCACACACCCACACACACGTAAAAGAAAACTTGCATAGCAACATGGTTTGAGCAAAAACAGCTGTCAGCCGCAACATTTCTCGCTCTCTACTCAGTTTCCAAATTGCTTCGGACAAATGATAATTTTTCTTGCAAATCCTTTAATAATGACCCTAAAAAATCCCCCTTTTTTTAGAGTCGTCTCATAGCTTTACACAGTGTAATTTCCACAGTCTCAGCCAACGACCTGGCAAGAAACAACGGCAGCGGAACTAACTTGAATGTGTGCTAAGGTTTAAGACTTTCCTTAAAGGCAGTACGCCTTTTCTGGATGTGAAAGCAGTGGTGTTCTGGGGGTCCATTGGGGGGTGGTTTGGGGGGTCCTTTTCACAAGGATGTAGGGTAGTGGGGCACCCCTTTGGTTGCCAAGCTGCACACCAATGTATGAAGGAATGCTGCTGGTGCTGCTACAGAGGGCTCTACCCAGTAGGTCCACAAACACAAGAGTGACTTTTGAGTGCTATGCTAACTTCATAATTGCTCTATGACTTATTCATGGTGGATTTAATTGGTTTGAACCTTTAGAAAATGCCATTTATGTTCATTTTTAAAGCAAATAAATACAAAAAGTAGCCACTTTTCTGACTTTCTGACTAAAATTCGGCAGTTTTGGCGACAAAATCATGATCCAGTTCTCTCTCCTCAGATTTAGCTTACGCTGTTATTGCGTTACCTCAGCTTTTCTTATTTCAGCCCCTACCCAAATTGTCTGTGCTCATATATTTTTGTCTGTCATTACTGGTTTTCCAGTTCAGTAGGAGGCCTCTTCTGCTCCGAGGCAGCCATGTGGCTTTGGTTGGGCTGACAGGTACGGCTCAGATGGATGGCTGATTTATTGGACTCTTCCTTTTAATGACTGCTGGCAGACATCCTGTTCTCACAGCTTTCACAAGAGCGATTGAAAAGCATAAAAAAAAAAAAAATCATAGCTCTGGATTCGTTGGATGCATTTCAGGTTTGATCGTAGGTTAAGCGTTCTCTCTGTGTGGCCGTCGTGTGAGTTTACATTAATATGGATTTACCTCTGGAAGTTTTATTGTTTAAGAAGGTTTCATCCTGAGGAGATAAAACAGAGGAAGCAATCAGGGCAGATTTTCGCAGGCCGGGTGTTGAGAAGAGAGGAAAAAGAGCTGACTGGGCCCCGAGCCCTGAAGCCCAGGACAGGAGGAGGATAAGGATGTGAGCAGAGGAAGACGAAGGGAGGAGGATGAGGGGAATGAAGAGAAGGAGTGGAGAATGAGAGCGCCTGCAGCTGTCCCGCCACTCTGCAAAGTTTGGCAGCGAAATATAGGAGACGGGGAGGGAAAAAAAACATGAAGGAAGGAATATAGGTCAGACAACACCTTATTGAGAGCTCTCAAACGCGCAGTATCAGCCTACGCTATATGGATTGAACTTTCAGTGCAGCCCTTATCTAAAATTAGGTTTGGGGGAATATTCAAGTCTAGAGCAGTCGTTTCTACACCGAGGTTAAGAGTAGGTTGAGACAAAATTCCTCCTCTTAGGCAATATTTTTCCACTGGCCCAGTATCTGTAAAACTGGCATAAAAAAATACACTGTGAAAGTAATACACAAGAGGAGACGGGGAGGAAGACAGACAGAGCACGAGACACCAAGATGAAGTGAGAATAAGGGCTGCGGAATGGACACCCAGAGTAGCGATCAGTGGCTGTAAGCCAACGTCACGCAGCCGCCTCCCTTTGGACCAATAGCAGATGGTTAGAGAAGGTCACAATGTCCAGGAGCCACGTTAATGGGGAGACATTTAACAAGTTGCACTCCTGAGGGACTTGGCCTTTAGGGAAAGACCTGTCACTTGTAAAGGGTACAGGATGGTAGGTGACGCAATCACGTCTCCACAAGGCCCACTCCCTCTCCACTCATTGTCTTTGTTTTTTTTTCTATTCTAAATTTATAGGTCAGTGTTTTTCTATTTTTGGCGGGCACCTCTAATCATCTCACGTCTCTTCCAAAGTAACTTTTTGCGACCAGTCGCTCCAAATTGTGGGGCAAAGGTGACCCTAGCTTTGACCTCTCCTGATCTTGACACTCAGACTACAAGAGGAGGCAGAAGTCAAGATAAAGGAGGTTTTTAGATGACGGCAAGCATGGTGTCATAAGAGAGGAGTCGGAGGATAATGTATGATGACTGTCTAATTTAAATGTCTACATACTTTGTCTGCAGACGACACGATTTGGCAATTTGCTTTAAAAAATTCCAACCGGAAAGCCCCGGTGTCTGTAGTTAAACTGTGGTCTGCATGGTGCCACCAAAGAGAAAGAAGAAGCAGTCTTATTGACTGTTTCTGTTCTCCAAAAACCGGCTCAATTTGACTTGTAGGCCAAAAAAATGCACTAATCTTTTTTTAATGGGAACCTTTTGGTTTCTGTTTTGGCTCCATTCTTGAGAAATGTTCTTGCAACACTAACATTTTTACAAAAGAATGTGTGGAACTTAACATTTCTGTTTGTTTTCACTTGCACAACGTGTCTGCCAGCTCTTAAGAGGGCCTCCCAATTAACAAAGTGATGGCTGTCTGTTGTGGTAAAACACTATTAGGAGCTGATGATGGAGGCTCTCTCAGAGATGACTATCAATGTGCCCACTTCCTGTCTGGTCTCTGTTAGGTCGTTCCTCTGCATCTTCATGTTAGTTTTATGGGTAGCGGGGACACAAGGGGTTGAATAAACATCCCCCTTTGGGAATGTGACCTATAGATTAGAGCTAGCATGCACAGTTTCCCAGCGCTCCTATAGACAAAGACAGTTTGGATGGCTCTCACTGTTGGCATGCTGATTTGGTGATGCACAAGGCTTGTTAGTGGAAGTGATAGGAAGGATTGAAAGGGAGCAAAGAGTTCAGCAACTTTAACAAAATGTGTTGTTTCAACAGAAAGGTCAGGCCAGAGGGTGAAAGTAAAATGACATTTAGGGCATTTACTGCTGTTTTTATATTGTTTTGCATTTATTGTATCTGCAATATTTAACCAAAACCGCAAACGGTGGCTAATATACATACATGCAATTCACTAGAGGTGGGGGAAAAATGAATTACAGCATAGCGTCGCGATATTTTGCGTGGCAATATTGTATGGATACATGGACGTCAAGTATCGATCTTTTATGATATAAACTATTAACATCTTAATAATCCGGCCACTATTCTGTCTTTCAGAGGCTATACAGGCTCCGTCTTAAAGCTGAAGTAGGCGAGATTGGTGCAAATATGATTCAAAAAAGTTATTTTTTATAAAACGGTTGTGCATGAAACAGGTAACCTGGAAAAAATCCTGTGCGTCTGTGTCCTCCTGTGAAAACTGGATCTTATTAGATAAAACAGATGTTGACAAACTGCATAATTTGCAGTTGAAAAAAGGTAATAAATTGCAATATATCCAATCACAATACTCAGCATATCGCAAAATGTTTAAAATTGCAATAATAAGATTGTATCGTGACATAAGTATCGTGGTAATATTATGTATGTCGTGGGGCCTCTGGTGATTCCCACCCCTACAGTTCACCCTATCAACATCCACTGCAGAGCGCTATACATTTCAGATCAGTCCTTTAAGCAGTCCTATGTTCTGGTCTGCTTAATTAGTATAGTTAAATGTATAATCTTCTCTTCCACTTATCTTAGTTTAAGATGAGCTACTTGTCTTTTACAGATGGGTTTCGAGGGGTATAAATATCGTTGCCTTTTTCTGTTCACCCTGAAGCACCGTTTCCTTTTTTCGCTGCCTGTGGTTCACGTCAGTCAAAAACGCTATCTTAAAAATCAGGATATGCGGGTCAGTACTTCACATTCACGAAGCTCAGAAAGAGAAGTTTTCAAATTCGATTAATAATAAATCTATGAAGACAAAAGCTTTTTTTTTTTTTAATCAGGCCTGTATTTACTTTCTTTTGCAACACTGTAGTTGCTACTGAAGGTGAAAACATGCCAAAACATGGACATGAGAAATCTCATAGGCGTGCGGAGACTGGTTGCTCGGGCGGAATATCGTGTATAGCCGACGGAGGGAAACATCAAACTAGATACGAGCATGTCTCTCAAACCGTCGTGATGGAACAGATGATGTACATCAAATATAAATCACGATGGATCACTTTGGAATCTGTGGTTGCGGGGCAAACATTTTAACACCATTTCTACATGCTGTAAACCATAATGACACATTGCAACAGTATCTGTGGTAATGTCCTTGAGAGTAATTATAAAGTGGTGGATAAACAAGCAGGCCTTGAAGATTAAATCCTTTGATACTTTGGCCAAAACTCCTCCAGTCCTTGGTCTCACTGTTGATTTCATAATTGAAACACTTTTGACACAAAAGCGCCTCAGCTGGTGTCAGATTGATCTGCTTGCCTCAGGAATGCTCCGTAATGGTTTTCTAGCTGAGCAGCTTGACAGTCGGGGGTCAGGACTCCAGTACAGACTTTTGTTTTGTTTTGCCATGAGGCCTGTGTGAAGTCGAATTCACACAAAGTGGGTCAGTTCAGCCGGGTTAAAACTACAGCGTGGAAGAAAGACAAACTGTCGTGAATCCTGCTGATTATTTGTCCTTTCTAGCTTCAGGTTTTTGCCCTAGAAACGCAGCAACTCAACAGCGGCCTTTGTTGCTGCAAGATTACTTTCCAGTGATGTTGGCGTAGCTCCATTATTGCCATAACCCTCGGGGAAAGCAAGTGGTATATTTGTAATTTATTGATGATGTGATTTCAACATTGGGATCGTGACTCTGTCACTGGAATTTGTAATAACTCTGGTATTTGTGTGGAAATACCAAAACAACGATGATCCTCACGGCTTAGGAATGCGCCGCACTGTAGAAGCACGCAGGCCTCTGCTGCAAGTATGCACGTACACATACATACACATACATGCACTCAAAAGTCTTCTGGAAAGGAAGCAGATTTAAGAGTTGCTGAGTGTGTGTCTCATAAATTAGTATGGCTGGGACGATACACCTATCTCCCGATGCGATACTATCACAACACTTGGGTGCCGATTCTTTAAGTATTGCGATTCTACATGTATTCGCGATTCAATATTACAATTTATTGCAATTTTTGTTGACTTTTTCAACACTAGATCATGGGAAAAAGATGAATCATACACTTCTAGGGACTTTTACTTTGGAAAATATCTAAATTAATACAGTAAAAATGTTTGATTTTCAGCATGTATGTAGTCAGAGATGTCCTAAAGTTTTCCAGCAACCCGAAAAATCAAAGAATAAAGACATTTTCCTCCTAAATTAGTGGTATTTTCTTTTTAATTTATAAGGGACATATAATGTTTTATACTTCTGGTGAATATAATCCAATCAATTTGATTTCCAGATATGTATTTTGTATATACAGTTCACCTTATTTTGAAAACCGGACGTAGTCACATGTGTATACTTCCGCTAACTTTCCCAAGTCCGTCGCTAGATTGGGGCCGTTTGAATGCATTTAACATAAATGTCAGTATATGGGTGCTCTACAGTTGTAGCGTCGGCTGATTTGACCACGGAGATGAGAGTGACCGCTGGCTTGACCGCACATGACAGAGTTAGCATGCAGCTTTAGCCATCACGTCTAGCTCTGCTTTTCCTGACAATGTGGGAAGTGTTTCCGTACTTTACTGTATGTGTAGTGTTTACCACTTTGGAGTTAATGTGCAGGTCGTATCCACGCGGACCATCCGCCGTTTTCTACTTTCTCGTTTCAGCTCACTGCGGCCAGCTACGGTTTGTTTTGGTTGACAGATACAGGATGGAAATTACGTCACATTACTCTGACTACAACAATAAAAGCAGTAACTTCCTTTTACCTCCATATAGACTCATATGAAGCAAATATATTGATTCTGGCATTACAAAAAAATCTATTTAAAAATCATAAAAAAAACATTTACACAGGTGAATCGTTTTTTTCCCACCCTTATAAATTAGTCCATGCATCAACTGAGAAGTGGTATTGCAGACTCTGGTTTATACTACCCACTGAGAAAATGCATTTCCTGCTTTTGTGCGTGTTTGTGTGTGCATATCTTCCTGTTAGATCTCCCAAATGAGCCGGTTCCTCAGGCTTGCATCACGCCATACTGGTCCCACCACTAACGTCATTTTGGTCTTGCACCAGGCTTTCCAGTTGGTCCTCGTCCCTCCACATGCACAGTCCTACCTAGCACCCTTCATACTCGCCCACCCAGACTTCCCCAACCATGCCAGTTGGCGTACCTCCACTAAGCCACCTGGTCTCTCTAGTTTTTGCCGCATATCCGCTACTTTTTGCCTCTGAGGTTGGCAGTAACTCCGCTGTGGGAGCTCGTCGTGCCTTCAGTGGGCTTTGCAGTCGTGTTTGGAACCGAACTGCTTCTATTTAACGCTGATCAGTATTTCTACCCTCTCCCTCTCATTAACAGAGTGTGCTGCTGCTGTAGCAAAGCAGAGTTTAGCTGGAGTTTCTGGGCTAATGATGGAAAGCAACGTGGTGCTTGGAAACAGTCGCTTTACAGGAGCTTTTGATGCCTGTTTGCGTGCGTGTGTGTGTGTGTGTGTATGTGTGTGTGTGTGGTGGGGTTGAGTCGTTTCAGATGCTACATTATCATCCCCTGTCTGCTGACATAGTGATCCTCATTAGCCGCAGCTCTTCCTCATTCCTCTTTCGCTCTCTTTAATTTCAACTCAATTTCAGTCATCCTTAAGCAATCAGGGTCTTGCACATACACACACACACACACAGCGAATTGTGCACAAACAACCCCGTGGCCATCTGGAGGGAAAAAACACACGCACGATCACACGCATACGTGTCAATTCGGGGTAAGTAGGGCAGTATCTCGAGCTGATGCTGGAAAGTTCAAGTAAAGGATAGCGTGCCCCCTCTGGGAGTGTGTTGTGAGATCTAAGTCTCACACACAGATTAGATACCCCCTCAAAAACTGCATGAATTTGATATTCTCTTTGAGAATCTGTGTCAGTTACGCTCCTCCGTTCACTTTAGCTTCTACATTAGCGATGCACAAGTCTTGAGAGAAACCCGAAATTGAACCTTGGGAAGATTTTACATGAATCTTCTCTCCACGTCTTGCGCGCTGTGACAAATTCATGTCACAGATCTGCACTTAAAGGCGAACGGGGGATGTAGGTTTTGTTTGTTTTTCGCAGATCTTCTCCTCATCTTTTCGCCCCTCTCGCCCCCTCCTTCCATGTCAGAGATGGCACGCACACACGGGGAGTAAAGGGAAGCTGAGCGGGAACAGAGAGCTGCTTTGTATGCCTGTCTCTTAGGAGCTCTGTCTGTGGAGGTGGAGGCGAGTTGAGAAGTGTGTAGGTGCTCCTCGGTTTGGCTATCTGTCTAGGTTTATGTCAGGGTTTGAGCCTGGCTGTGTATTTCATGTGTGGTGTGTTTACCAGGCAGCAAGCTGACAGTGTAATCTTACAACCAGTCGACACGGTGCCTGTAGTTATCCATAGGCGAGACTGGCATATCTTTTTCTGCCACTGCAATCCGGAGAAGCCATCAAAGAGGATCTGATAGGATCTGCTACCTTTTCGTGAAAGAACCCGTGACTGTGAGCACACACCTTGTTCCATCTTTATGTGGGTTTTCCTGAATTATTCTGCACCATGCAGTTGTTTAAACAGAGCCGACTGCCAACGCTGTGCTTGTTTAAGTGATGCATGTGTTGTTTCTTTGTCTCACATAAGCTCTCCCACTGCAAGAAAAAAAGGATTTTCCCTGTGTGCAGCCTGGCAATGCAATGAGACCAACCCCTGTACCTCTGCACTGTAGGTCTGGTAGATGAGGTTTTTATGACCTTAGACAGCTACCTGCTCTCTGACTTATGGGACTCACCGTGCTCCCCGGGAAGGACAAATAGTTTCATAGCTTTTCCGACATTCCTTGATTTACTTTCCAAAGAAACGTCCGGCCCCGTGTCTCTTGTCTGCTTGAGCACTGTAACAGACAAACAAGGCAAATAGGCTAGGAGGACTTGTAGTCAGATAAAGCCAGCCAGACTGTCTCACTAACATCTTGACTGTCTGCCTTCAGTTGATAACAGTTGGGATAAGTGTAGGGTTCAGGCTCATTTTGAGGCTTCAGCAGTCTCCTGCTCCGTATGACCTGCAGGCTACAGGCTCTTAAAGAGCTCTTAGAGGAGGTTATGTCACTTCCAAGTCCTTTAACTATTAGCCACTCTCTGACTCACGCTTAGAGGCTGACGGTATGTGTCCTAAGCCCAGTGAAAGAAGGTTAAACTGCAGGTCACTGTGATTAGGAAGCATGACGGACCAAGTGTAGGAAGTGATCTGTATTCGGCTTCCTGTGACTCTTTATCCTACAATCTAATATCTGGGTGTGGCGGTAGAGAATGATGCGTATTTCTCCGAAACAACTCATTTCCTATTCCTGCTCTCCATTCGGGAAACTCCAGATTCAATTTGTCTTTTCTTTGTAGCAGCGACGGTCATTTAATGATTTTAGGAAGCTGGCAATTCTCAACCTGCGTCTACTGACCTAACCTACTTGGCTGATGTCAACTCCTTTATCCAAGCATGGCGGTCCTCCAGTAAGATAACTTGTTAAAATGCCACTTTGGCTGTCAAGCCGGAACACCAGCATTTAAACTCTGTCCTTTCTGTACAAGAGGAGGAAATGCACTAAAACTTCGACCGTAAGCTGATATGACAGAAAGCATTGCCATGTATTCCAGTAGTCTTCAGCCTTGACGGAAAAGACATGCCTTTGGGAGACATGTTCTCATCTGAGAGTAATAACACTTCAGCTAAGTTCACACTACAAGACTTTCAAAGTTGTCAGATCGCTGTACTGTTCACATTACACAACTACGTGACTGACAGGCGACAGGTGGGGGTCACACACTACGAGATCTTTCACCAGGAGGAATCCTTGACGAGGCCTCCAAACGGAGACGGGAAATGACATGATGCCATATGCGACACATTGCTAATGTTGTTGGCACATGTTCACATAATAGCCTGTTTCCACGTGTCTATTTTACTGTTTATTCCTCGAGGTGCAACAGCAACTTTGCTCCGTGCTGCAAATGCAAAACATACAGTAAGTTCCTGTTGCTACAGGCGACCCTTCCTCTCCCAGGAAGGCGACCCTTCCTGGGAGAGGAAGGGTCGCCTGACACGGGTTGTGGCACAACCCGTGTCTTGCACTCTCATTGGCTGTAGCTCGTAGGTCCAAATATTTAGCATCCTAGATATCTGGAGTGTGTCTTCGAGGCATCGGCGAGTGCGGCGAACCTCTCGGCAGTTCGCACATGACAATCGACTCTTCAAAAATTGTCAGGGAGCAGAAAATCAGGGCTAAAGTCGTGTAGTGTGAATCAGCTATCAGGGGTTTACCAGAGGGAGTTTTGTGTTTTCCCACAGAGGAACAAGATAGGCAGATTTTGTACAAAAATAGAAATGGAAAGTAGAAACAGGAACTTGTCTTAAGTTACATTTCTTCTTCTCATTGGTACCTGATGGATGCCGCAATACCATGACGTTGGCACTTCCTCAAAAAATGGCCCAAAATATACTGTATGAAGGCAAAGAGGTCATCACAAAGAGCAATCCTTAATATAACTATTACTAAATCACCTCTGTAAGCTCATTCCCATGCCATTTATAGTCTACATACTCTAAATAAGACTTTATTCTTAGTCAACATAATATTCTCAAGCCTGCAACATGTATGCATAACCATTTCCAACAATACTTTTCAATTTATGTGCTTTCATTTTGCCTCCTTATGGTATTTTCGCATAACTGAAGCAATGAATAGGGGCTTGGTTATCGTTGGTTACTCTCATAGCTCATGCCAGAGGGATTAAAGGCACATGGAGAGCAAAGCCACATAATTCTCATTGGTTCGCACCGAGCAAGAAAAAGGACCACTAGAAATCAACAATGTTGACATGACGGTAACCTCAAGGCTAGAGGTGCAGTCCTTGGAAAACATTTTGAAAATCTGGTCACTACCCTAAGGCAAAGTGCTGACCCCATCTGTTTCTACGATGCTTAGTATTCCACAGTACAGTAAGACCGTGTTAGCACGGGGCGAGTGTGAGTACAGGGAGTTGGGTAAGCTCCTCCACGAGAGTTCAAAAGCACACAAGAAACACACGACCGAGAAAGTATGCACTCGACCAATCCCTCAAGGCTGTTCACGGGCTTTAAATAATCACATGCAGCAGGTTGAAATCGAAGTCGCAGGCCTGTTGTGATTGCGCAAACCGTGTGTCTGTCTGGAGAAGCGTTTGGTGTTGAGGCACATCTGTATCTGGATATGCCATGAGGAGGACACCTGCTTTAGACATATGCAAGCATCGGCCTTGTGTAATAGTGAAAACAGCCCTCACAGACATCGCAGGCTGGAGGAGCTCAACAATATTTTGTAAGAAAAGAGAGGTTAAAAATGGTGCTGTTTTCCACGGCTTGTGTACGAGACATTCTTTTTATAGTTTGTCCCTTAAATCCATGGCCAACATCTGGGTATCTGTTTTCCATATACTGTATAAACCAGTTTGTCCTTGTGTGCTGCCATTTCATTCAGTCCAACTTGGAATATTCCAAAAATTTGAGGCAACCCAGCAGGTGTTGTCTTGTGTAGAAGGAGGTGCACCCTAACGTCATTGTATTCACACTATGGAATTCATGTAGCCGGTTACGTCGGTGCTTTTGTGATCTCTTGTCCTGCTGGGGAAGCCAACACTCAGCTTCAACCACCGCCCAACGGTATTCAATAACAATCAGAACGTGTATTGCAGGTTTACCCGAAGCGAGACTTGACTTGTTGATCCATTTATAACTGGCTGGGTTGCTGGTGTTGCACACACGTGCTAGTGTTTGTTTTCACTGACATTCAGGTGTGTCTACATGAACCTGAACCAAAGAACGTCTTTCCCACATGAGGGCGTTGTTCAACACGTCATCCACTGTTTCTGTAGTCAACTGACCTTTCTCCTCCATATACAGATCTTGTTTTCTTTCTTTCTAATCTCTACTCTGTGCTCACAGTTCATATGTTATTAAAGGATTGATCCCTGACACTGGCATTTGACCTCTTTTCTTCTCCCTTTTGCTTTTTTTTTTTCAGGAGAAACAGGATACAAGCAGCACATCCCTGCAGCTCCGCACTGAGATCCAGGTAAGCAGAGGCACTATGTGCGCAAAACATCAGCTTAAAGGCCGTTTTTTTCCTGCGATTAATTCGTTCGTCAATATTTTTTTACAGCTGTTAACGTAAACATTACGCGGTAAAAATACGCTGCAATTCTTTCCAGAACGAGGTTGATTTTCTGAGCTTTTGCACCATCTAATAAAGGCATCAACCATTCACGTTTTGCGGAACCGGTTTAGTTGCGTCTGTATTTATGAAGCAACAACATTGGAGGCTTTGTAGTCCGAACCAAGACGGCAAACTTTATTATTCTTTTCAACCTTGACAAAGGTAGAGCAAGCCAGTTCCACTCCTTCCCTTCTTACCTGTCACAATAAAAGCCCTAGACATACTGTATCATAGCGTCAATCTGACGCCTGTCTCCTTCTCTCTCCTCAGGAATCATTAGGCTTCAGCAGTGAGGTGTCCACTCCAGAAACAGACAGAAAGTAAGTTTTTTTTTTTTCTTCCCCCCTCTACGTTAATCACTGTAACATGTGACCGGAGCCGGCATGGAACCATGAAACACGCTCGGATTGAAATGTGTGTCTGTTGCATGTCAAAACAATGTGCAGCGCAGCCTGCGTCTGGATCGCATCAGACCGTTACATGCCTGCGCACATAATCATGGATCACACTTGGCCTTTCTGCATGTCCGCAGCTAAAGATGGAGAGCCGAGTGGAAATACACGCATCGCCTCCATATGCGGCTCACGTGATTGATAGATCTCTCATGTGACGGCTTGTGCGAAAGGTCTCTGACCTCGCATAGGGAGTAGAGGTCAGCCTCCTCAGGTGGAAAACTCTTCATGGATGAGTGTGTGATCCCAGACATTTAAATGCTTATAATGATGAAATAGATCACTATTAGATAAAACATTACTTAATTAACATGATGATGATAAGTGAGGATAAAGGAAATCGACCCTTCGCATTCATAGACATCACACATACGACCCATAGTCGGTCCCCTGGTCACATCCCTGCTGTGGTTAAAGGAAAACCACTGACTGCTTCCTTCGGCTGACCTGCTCTAGTCTAGCAGCCATGCTCTGTTCTCGTGCTTCCTTCCTGCCTTTGTATCCAGCAGGGGAGAGGGTTTGGGGGGGAGACAGAGAGGGGCGATGGCCAAATGATTACAGCAAAGGAGTACGAACGAAAGAGCAGGATGGAACCAGGCATGGGTGGGGTTCCTTTTCACTGGTTCCTGTAACACACAGTGTGTGTGTGTGTGTTCATTTCTGCACACTGTCTATGACATTTCTCCACCATGGCCCACCATGAGGTCACTGCTATACACTGTTATACACATTCAAAGCAAAGTGGCTCTCTAAATGCCCCGCTGTCAAACAGAATTACATTAAAGGCCCCGGGTTTGTTTGACGTCTGTTAAACGAGACTTAAGGTCAAGAAAATATTCAAATGTCTCCTCGCAACAAGATGACTGATGGAGATTTTTGATACGGAATAACAACAATGAACTTTACATTTTGGCTAGGGATGCACCGATCTGACTTTTTCTGTCCCGATACTGATTGCGATAACTGGGCTTCGGGTATCGGTCGATACCGAGTACCGATCCGATACCAGTGTTTAATTAATAAGCTGTATACCTCACTGTGTGGAAGTCACTGGGATCAAACTTTTATGTAAAAGGATACATCAAGCTTGACTCAAACATTACTTTCCTAACTTTGTGAAACAAAATGTAACAAATAAATACATAGATACGCATTTAGTGAACTGTTCTTTATTATTAAAATAATAAATTGTACACCAACAACTTGGTAAAAAAAGTCTTCAAAATTAACAGGAATTACAATTCAAGTGTAAACCTTTTTAATGCAGCAACAAATTGATCGAAACTTAAAAGGGAATTTAAAAATTCCAGCATATAGTATAGTATATAAACATACCTTACATTACCGATATCCGACCCAGCTACTTGAGTCAGCATCGGACAGATAGCTGATCCGGTATCACTATCGGTGCATCCCTAGTTTTGGCTTGTAACTTTTGAACCATAACTCTCAAACTTAACACAAAAAAGAAACGCTTGTTTGCGTCTATACTGATTTTCCACCATTTCGAATTTTGTCCAATTTTGCTTCTTTTTTGCTACTCCTACAAATTTTCAGCAATCATCACCAAATTTGGTACAGAACATTTCTGGACAAAGCCGGAAAAAGTTTTTGGGATTGTTGATGTTCCATACAGTTTTGCTCTAGCTGGCCCTCAAAATTGAGCTCAAAATGCTGTGGGCAGGGCTTATATTACAAAAAATGTCATCACCTGAACGCTTTGTGTGACCACGTTTGGTGGACGTGTGTAAATATGATGTCTGAGTGACAAATTTGGTGCCATTTGGCCAATAGGTGGTGCTGTAGAAGCATCATCTAACTATAAAGGAAGGAATCTCTGTGTATGTATGACTGCCCTTCACATATCTGGAGAACCGTTCATCCAGCCAACTTCACACTCGGCGGGTACAAGCAGCCATACCACGCTTCTCGACAACGCTACAAGCAGCCCTTTTGGGGTTCAAGCAATCATCCCATTCCCAACGGGCACTGCGCTAGTTACATTTAAATAAGAGATTAAGCAGAGATGAGTGGACGGATAGATTAGTGCAGGAATTGGGAGCCCCAGTCAAACCCCGACATGTTTGCCAAGGCCAAAGGTTAAATAAATCTTACTGTGACTCAGAAACTGTCTCCTCTATCTCCATTTTTTGGGTGTTTGTTCGTGTCCATCACCCCTGCGTGACCCCCCAGTGGAATTGTCATGTTCACGTGACGACCACGTGCGGCAGAGGAAGCGCATACCACAGACATGATCTCTTCTCCCATGGCTGTATACGTTGCACAGACAAATGCTGAGGATGATGGGAACCAGATGCCAAATTTTGGAATGACGTCTCCCTGCTGTTCGAGCGAGACCCACAAAGAGCCCCTAACTTCTTCCTGTCAGCCTGGTTTCTTTCTGTCCTCCGTGCCTCACAGGCTACCTCTCTCATAAACATTCAGACCCTGTCTCACCTTGAGTCTTCAGTTAATCTCTAATGAAACCGCTCCACATTCACCTGTCTCTTCACCTCCTGTCATTTCCACTCTTTCTTCCATTTATTTATCTTCCTACAAAAGGCTCAGACTCCATTTCTGGTGTGAAACTTAGAACTTTTTTTTATCTAATTAATCTCGTTTTTATGCTGGAGGACAAAATGTCTCCCATCCAAAGCCTCAGAAACCTTTCTCTGCCAGCCCCTTTCCTCTCTGTTCTCTATTACATTGCCTATTGTCCACTCTCCACTGTGGTGAATGGGTTTCAGGTAGAGTGATTTATCATGCGGCAGGCAGGGTGATAGACAAGCCTCCTCCATTCCTCGCGACACATTCCTCGCCGCCTCACAAGAGGCGCGCTCACACGCACAGACACGGATACCCCCATCATCACCTCGCTGCAGGACAATAGCACCCAGAGGAGATTACCCAGACTTCATCTCTCGGGCTGCGCCACCCCCCCTCTGTCTGTGCCGTCTCCTTGTCACTTTGTTGGCAGGAGGTGGGCACAGCTCCCATAATGCCTGGTATGCAAGTGGCGGTATCAGAGTGCTCTCAGAAGGCTTGGAGGGTTCAAGCTTCCTGTTTTGAAAGGTGATTGATTGGTGGGTATTGTTGCAGCGAGCTTATCAGAGAAGTGAACAGCAGAGGTAAATGGATCTTGATGAAAGCATACGCGTGCATGTTGATTATTGGCTCTAACAGGGGGTTGTAAGATCGCACAGTTAGAGGCAGTTGTGCTTCTGGAAGCTGAGCTTATGCAACTAATAATCAGATGGAAATGGAAGCTGTGCCATGTGAAGAACAACAGTACCATGTTGGAAAACTAAAGTACCTTGTCAGCGTATTTACCACTTGTGGCTGAGTGTCGCAGCCCTCATGGAACTGTTATTTGCTTCTGAGAGTGGAGCACAGGAGGCAGGGAAATACACGCACAAGCACAAAAATCGTGCAGTTTTTCAATTCTGTGTATGATTTTTTTTAATTTCCCTTCAATATGATCTTCTGTCTTCCCCTTCCATGTGACCCCTTGACCTCTTCCGTCACCCCCAAAGAGGTCATCCCTCTGCTCTTCCTGTGGACACTGCCACTGTCGCACGGGGTCGCTGCCTTTCATTGTCTCCACCAGAACACCGGAGATCACCTCGCTCCAGGTGGCCACCCTCGTAGTCCTCAAACACACAGAACACGTGTGCGATGTTGTGATTTATGCACACAGCTGTGTGTCCAAATCTGGCTCTGCGCTGCTTTATCATCTCTCCTGGACAGCAGCTCTGTCACACAGGATGCTAAACCTGTGATTCATACTGCATCCGATGACGGCTCCCTACGCAGCATCACTTATTCAGTCATCCTGATGTTGATCTCTTATTTATTATGTGCAGGAGTGTTGTTTTTAACACACCTACAGTGCAGCTAGGGCTGGGGGCGATATGGCTTCTAAATAAGATATTGATATTTTTAGTCTTGTGTGTTTTTAGTCCACACTTTGAGGTGGTGTAGTGTCATATTGAAGTCAGATTGGTCTTTGGAAATGTATTCTTATTAAGTTTGACTAATAATTCACACCATTGGAATTCAAATTTTCTCTGAAATACAGTTTCCAGGCATTAGTTTATTAAATTATCA
This sequence comes from Sebastiscus tertius, assembly GCA_916701665.1. NCBI lineage: Eukaryota > Metazoa > Chordata > Actinopteri > Perciformes > Sebastidae > Sebastiscus > Sebastiscus tertius. The sequence continues at coordinate 39,255 of CAKAOH010028244.1, read as the reverse complement.
CAAATTTGATTTATTATTTAATATTTATCTATTAAATATCTATTTATTTTATTTTATCTATTTATTTTATATTTTATTTATTTATTATTGACTGACTGACTTATTGATTTTATGTGAAATGTCCTATCACATTCACCGGAGGATCGCTTTTATTTTGAAATCAGCTCTTGCTGAATTTTATTTCGAAGCCAGTTCTTACAGGCTCTTACCGTAATGCGTAGTATATACACCGACTGCAAAACAATGTGGGGGATAGTTTGATCGTCTTTTTTGAAGTGGAGGCTGGCATCTTCCATCACCTTTTCCGACCTCAACACGTATAAACTCGCTTCGCGCTTCACTTCTTTCGCTCTCTCCAGGCTCTTTCCAAGTTTCCTGCTTCCCTTCAGATACAAAAACAAACGCCCCGTACGCACATCCATGCTCATACGCCACACACACACTCGCCCAGGAGAGTGTGTCTGTGAGAAGGAGACAGCCGTGAGAGAAGCGAAACGCCAAAGCAAGTCTCATGCCGGCGGTTTAAAATAATTAATATTTGTACTCGATGTTCGCAAAATAGTCATTTACTACATCCCACGTAGAACAAGCCGCAATACATTGAGTATATCCGACATATAAGTGGAGCCTCATACTATAACATAGATTCAATTGCAATTCACCCATAGCTCCAATAGCATTAGCTCATGTTATTGTGACACAATGCAGAGGTATCATTAAAATAAACTTTCACCTATCCTACATAGGTTCAGCCAAAGTTAAGATACTGTACTTAATAGCATGCAGAAAGAAAGAAAGTTGGCTTCCTATGCTAATGAGATCAAAAGCAGTTAAATGTGCCCTACTCAATGCAAAGAGCAGAATTGAAATAGAAAGGCATGCCAAAGATTTAAGGTTAAACCAATTAAGTTGCCTAGCCACACAATGCCGGATTGACACCTTCCTCTGAAAGACGTCAGGCTCGTGAGCGCGCGGATGCGAGTGTGTGTGTGTGAGTGCATGTGTGAGGTTAATTTATAGAGCGTGGAGGAGGGAGGGAGGAGGGAGGGAGAGGGTGGGGGGTGCATCGCTGCCACAGAAAAGCCTCTATTGAGTGAGTTCTATTAGCATTAGCTTTGGCCCTAGCCTATCTGAGAAAGGGGGGGTGAACAGAGGGGCAAACCATACAGGCCTCCATTCAATTAGCATCTCATTATGTTGCCATGGCAGCCGGGGCTTTAAGCCACGTGAAGATTTCCCATTGCACCAAGAGAGGAGCTGCCATGTCTCAACAAACATATGAACACACACACACACACACACACACACACACACACACACACACACACACACACACACACACACACACACACACACACACACACACACACACAGACAGATGCAGCCACTGGAGAGTGGAAGTGACCTGTTCGTCTTGTTTTGATCCTGTCACACACTCTCACATTGCTTCACTGGCACAGCCACCTGTCTGTCTGCACGGCTCGGCAGCTGCGTGTGCCCGTGTGAACTGGATGTGTGAAAGTAAGAGGGAGTAAAAAAAGAGTGAGACAGTTCTGCCTTTAGTGGAGGGATTTACTTAATAGGTCTCTGAGGATCTCAACTAGACAAATATGTCTTATCTCTCCTTTTTCCCCCCTATGATTTATTCCCTTTTAATTGAAAGAACGGAAAAGCTTACAGTGTGCAGAGCCGCCGCCACCACACACACACATAAACACACCTGTAGGGCGTTATCCACCGACATAATCCGCCCTGAAGCTTCACTCCCTCGTACTCAGCCCACTTAGCTCAATCTGAAAACAAAGTCTCTCCTTCTGTGAAGTTTCCAGCAGCTACTTTGAACATGAACCGCTGAAGCTCCCCCCACCTTTTTTTATATAATGGATACAGAAATAGATTGCCGTTGATGTGGTTTCTGGTGTCCTCCAGAACAAGGGAGAGTCAGTCGCGGCCTCACATGCTGCTGGACTTGCTAGATAGAACGCTGGGTGAGGCTGCTCACACATGACTTTTTGATTGGAGTGCAGTCCATGTGACACACGTTGAGTTATGTTTTCCCTGTTAGTACTGGTTATTTAGGAAGGTTTATGGACATATCAGAAGTTTTTTTTTTTTTTTTTACTCAGTTATTTTCCATCTCTTATGCCCTCTCTTCTTCCCTCTGTCTTCCTCGTGACTGTCTCTCCTGTGGAGGGAAGTGGAAACACAAACAGGCTGAGTCTGCCCTGTGGTTTCTCCTCCTCCTCCTCCTCCTCCTCCTCCTCCTCCTCCTCCCCTATCCCTCTCTCTCTTCCATACTTTCCCCTCTTCCCTTTCACATGCTCTCACCCTGTCTTTTTCTCCATCTCGTTGACCTTCCTCCGTTCTTCACTGCTCCTTAAACACTTTGTAGTACCGCCGTCTTCATCTGACCCTCTTGTTTTTTTTGCGACAGGGGTGTCATTGTCTACATCCTCTCCTCCACCTTCTCCCTCTCAAGCCTCAGGAGCCTGGCTGCTTTTGCTGTCACATAAGTACCACCACTGACCCCAAGTGGTGGACAGACAGAACTGCAGAGCCTCAGTGCCAAAAACGAACACTTGCGAACACAGTTACGGTGTTTTTGAAGCACTGTGGTTGACAGAGACTGGAGACTTTATGATGATGGGCGTGGGAGTAGGAAGAAGGAAGATGTTATTTTTCTAATGTTGATTCTTTCTGTCTGTTTACTCTTTTTCCTCCCAGAATGCCCCTGCACAAATCCAGCTCTGAAGATGGATCTGGAGGTAAATTGAGATGCATTTTCACGTTTGTCTACTGCTGCCGTAATATGTTTCTCTTTTAAAGATTTAGCTTAAAATGTATTGATCCTTGGAGTGAGATTGAAAGATAGGAATAGCCAGACAGACATATACTGTATGTGTAAGGGTCATACTTAATTGTTGCAAGGAATAGAGTCTATATTAGGGCTGTGTATTGGCAAAAATCTGGCGATACGGTCCGTATCGTGATACAGTGGTTACGATTTAGGCGATATATTGCTATTTTTTTAAACCAAATTTTAGGAAAGCTGTCTAAAGAAAACACACCACCATATTCATAAAATCTGAGTAAAAAAAGTTAATTTTTTTTATGCAGTCAGAACAGTCACACAGCCCCTTTAACATCCAACATCATAACAGTATTTTTTGTGCAATCTGAGCAAAGGAATTAACAGTAAAAAAAATAAAATAAAAGGGCTTGCAGGACTCTTTAGGTAAACAAATTAAGTAAAGAAAACATGTAAAATACAGTGAAACGTACTGTATATTATATAATATATATATATTTTTAAATATTAATTAAAAATGTATAGTGTTTTTGAGAATCAATACAGTATCACCAAACAAACATAATATCGTGATACTCAAGAGTATCGATATATTCTTACATCCCTGGTCTATATATACCCATGCAAGTATTCTCAACCTGAATAATGAACCTGCCTTCCCTTCAGGTAAATGGGACAATAAGAAGAAGAACAAATCTTTTTGGCAGAACTTCCGCAAGTCTCAGCACAAACCAGTCATGCGACAGACATCCAAAGGTTTGTGTGGCTTTATTTTTCTACTTTACTGAAATAAATGTTGCTCCATATTTGACCTGTCTTGCACTCGTTACACCCTTCAGGAGAAGACATCGGCTATGTGGCCAGTGAGATCACCATGAGCGACGAAGAGCGAATCCAGCTAATGATGATGGTGAAAGAGAAGATGATCACCGTTGAAGAAGCTCTAGCTCGGGTAGGAAGCTCCGCTGACTTCCTGCGTCACGTTGCACCTTTTCTCCCCACCCTCACTCGACCCCTTCCCTTAGTAGTGCTGGTCTGTAGCCTCCCTTCAAACCCCCCTCCCCAGATCCCCTCACCTTCCCCCGGGATTCGTTTCCAGCCTCCCCTCCCTTCCCTTCTGCTCCGTATTCCCGCTTACTAAAACGACTCACTCTTACTAACCCGTACGAGGCCCCGCATCTTAACCCAGCATTGTCCTCTTTACACACACACACAAACTCCAAACTGTTGGTGTTTATCCAGATGTTCAGTGAGTCTGGGGATTTTTGGGTGTGAGCTCTTGGAGTGTGTGTGTGTTGTTCAGTTCATAATGGCGAGGTTGACGGTTCCTTTTAGTAACTCAACAGCTCCATCTGTTGGTTGGGATGCTCTGGTGCGTTGTGGTGTTTCTCTCTAGGTGGACATGGTGGATAATTACTTGGCTTTCCTTTAAAATTCCCTTATACATTTTCTTTTTGAATCAATTTCTGACTTCTTCTTCTTCTTCCTCTTTCTTTATCTTCCTTCCTGTCAACCCCCCCTCCCTTCCCCCTCCTGTAATGCCTTGCTCATGGGTAGCATGACAGTCCAGCAGCTCTCCACAAGGCAGATCGTTGCCAGAACTTTGATTTGACACTCAGTTAAGCCAATCAATGATCAGCCTTTTGTGGATACTTGATTTGACTGTGCTTGTGTGTCTTTATTTAGTGTGTGCCACTGATCAATACCATCGTATTGGTTTTTATTATTGTCAGTATAGTGATAGATAGTATGGGACCAGGGATGTGGTGGACTATAAACTTAATAAAATGCAATCAGTTCACTTTTATTCATGGTGTAACACACATAAAAGAAGGCTATTCACAGGAGTATATAGATATTTTAATATAGATTAATTCTTTTAGTTCACCTTTTATTTACCGCTACATCACTGGTTGAGTCTTTCTGTTCTGTCTGTATACATGCCCTGTGAATGCACAACTGTCTGTAAGCGTACGGAGAGATGTAGCATGCCGTGGTGAGAGTGGGTGGCCTCCCCCTCCCCACCCCCCACCACCCATGTTCCTCTGCCTCTCTAAACTCTTCTTCTCCACGTAGCTGAAGGAGTATGAGCGCAGCAGACAGTCCAGCAGTTCTGACACTGCAGAGTGGACTGAAGGATCTGCGTCCAATCTAAACCAGTCCTCAAACTGCAACGTAAGTACACCCCTCCCCTACCCCATTACCCCCCGACACCCCGACCCCTGACCTCTCCTCTTTTTACTCTACCTCTCTTTAACACTCTCACCTCGACCACTCTCACCTTAAAGTTTGATTTTCAGCCGAGGAGGTTGTGAAGGAGGACAGCCGTCGTCGTCGTGTGCATGGATGTGTGTGTTTATTCAGATTTAAACGGCAGCTTGATGACAATCCGCCAATAGATATCCCTTTTAAATGTTTTTTATTCTGGACAGTTTTATATGCCATTGCATAAACCACCTTCACTCAACTTTTATCTTGCCTTCCTCTCCCTTTATCTCCCCCTTCTTCTGTCTCTGCTCTTCATTCATTCAGCCAAACTACAATATATGCGCCTTCGCACATACATTCCACCATGTCATGTGCATCTTGATACTATGGGTGTTACCTCTGTGAATCTTGGCCCATCGCTTACCTCGCTTTCAGGAATTGGCAGTCACAATGAGATATAGGCAATATGTTGCAAATCCTGTCATGGACATTTGAAATTATGTCCTCAATAAAGCCAAAATTGGCTGCTGTTAAGACAAGGAAATTGTCTTATGGAATATTTAGGTCAGGTCCGTTTCCTAGCGGAGAGTCGCACATCTACCAGAAACCCTTTGCAGCTCTTGTTAGCAATGAATTTGTCAGCTGTGATCCGTGGAGAGAAGGCCTCCAAACCTTCCCCGTCGCCTCTGAGCGAGTCGAGACCTTGGGGGGATTCTTTGTGTTGCGGAGCTGGAGACAGTCACGGTTCTGTTGGACACAGTTTGGTGTTCACTGACAATCTGTCAGTAAATCTCTCTGTTGTGTGTGCGTGTTTGTACATGTGTTGTTTCCTGTTTTCAATGTAGGTCAGCCCCCGATGCAGATTCGCACTAGTCACGGCGGCTTTGTTTTCATTTCAGTTCTGTGCTGTATGGTATGGCATCATATGGGAATAGCATACAGTCTCACACACTGACCCACTTTCCTCGAACAGGAAGCGAGTTTATCCAAACACAAAAATTCCGAGATAATAATTCCCCGCACATGTGTGTTAGCGCTATTTTGAAATGTGCTACTAATTCCCGATTAAACAGCATTGATGTTTTCTAAAACCAGTCTCTTGCATTTGCTCTTATATCCACTTTATGCAGCTGAATGCATGTGCATTTCACATTATTACTGTTAAGTAAATGGATGTTTGACCCCACGGCCTTCACACAGATTTAGATCCTGTATAGAGTTCCCCATGATTCTTTTAAGTTGATGAATACGCTTCAGTGAGAGGTGTGCTTGACTTTTACACATTCATAGCTGCCCCCTGTGACTCTTCAACGTCAGTCATATTATGTTATGCATTCATAAACTCAATAAAATCTACATATCTATCACTTACTGTAACTGAACTCATGCAAAACTAGTTTTATCGTCAAGGGTCCCTATTAGATTCTTTTTCCGCGCAATGATTGATGATTTCCTTCCGTCTGAAAAATAGGTTAATTATGCCATACATAACCTCAGCTTGAGTTCTGTGCTGGCTCTTTGATGTGTGAATTGTGCATGAGTTTGCTGATCGTCTTATATCAGTCTATCAGCCCTCGCGTTACCCCTCCAACTGCCAGCTGCTCACTTCCTGTGGGAAGAAGCTGGATCGATTGGGGTGTTTTTTACAGACAAGGGAGAGGATGGACGAGTTACTGAAGGAGTATTGTTTGGAGGGAACACACAGCTCGGCTCTGGAGGCTGTGAACAAATGCAAGAGCTGGAGGCTGAGAGGAAACAAGGGAGAGAAAAAGGACACTTTGCACTTTCCCCCACAGACCCTGAAAAGGGAGGAGTTCTGTGAACCGAGTTCCAAAATTGGCCACTTCAGGAAATATCACTGCTCTGCTGGGGCCTCTATTGGTGTCACATACAGCCCCCTCACCCCTCTAAGGAATGGAATTAGATCATTGCCAAATTCAAAAAGTTTTGCATGTCTGCGTGCGCTCTATATACAGACATGTTAATATACATTTCATGCTTGTAACGGACATGTTTGCAATAGATAATCTGTGGCTGCTCTGTGCCTTTCTTTGATGCCGTCTTTCCCCCGGTCTGTCTTCCTCCGGCGATCGGAGCCCACATTCCTGTGCTGGCCATTAGCGATGTGGGGGCCAAGGCAGGGTCAGAGGGGCTCAAACGCTGGGATTGTTCTGCTCGCACAACACGCCTTTTCTCTGCTAGCCGTGCGGCACGGCGCTTCCAAACAGTCCCTCATTCCTCAGAGCTGAAATCCAATAACAGGCTGCGTCTGTCTGTATCTGCCAGCATGTGCACACGGGGCACAGATATTATTTTGGGTCGTGGATGCGTGAGAATGCGGTCGACGCGCTATGGATTTTGCGGGACCCGCTCTTGCGAACTTGTTGGATGTTAACGCAGAAAGCGGCGCCCTGCTGTTTTAAATGAGGTAGTAAGTATTTCTTAACTGTTTGAAATAGATCGCTCCTTTTTGTGATTGTCCTGTCTTTGTGGTGCAGGATGACAGGACGATTTTGCATCATGAGGATGTCGGTTTGTAGTTTTCTAAGTTTAACTGCGTCTCCAAAGTTATGGGAACCAGCCTCGATGTAATTTGTGAAGTGAAACGGCAATTGTGGCGGCGGAATTGTTGCTTTGACCTTGTTTTCGATGGCCGCCTTTCAGCCCTGCTTGATTCATGGCCTCGTGTTTGGCTTTCTCTCTGTATCTCTTCCCCTGTTTATGTGGTCATTTGCATGGATGGTGCTCCTCAGGACTCAGGGTTAGGACTTATATATCATTATCGCCTCTTTACCATGTCCTAGTCCTTTTCCTCTGTCTTTCACACGAGAAGAAGAACAACTCATGTGAGTTAACTAAGGCAGTTATCCTCCACATAGTTAGTACACTTCTCAATAGTAGTTATTAAGAAGAACCAATCCAACCTTTTGTGATCTCACAGTCTTTCTACCTCCTCTTCTATCAGTCCTCTCTGACACAGACTTGTTATTACATTACATTACTCTGAAGCTAACACACTCAAGCATCGTCCAGAGCTAATGGAAAGTTGAAGGAGTCTCCGCTGTAGCCAGAATTGTGCGGTTCAGTTGAGGGATTGTCAGGGAGAACTGGGCCGAGGGACGGTGGAGTTATGGGTTTTCAGAGCCTATTTCTGCGGTTTTGTCAGAGGCCAAATGGATGGCTATACCCTAGTTCTGGTCCGCTGAGCCGGTATGACAGAAGACCTAAAAGTTCATCACGCACCTCTGAAAGTGGAGGCAGGTTTGATCGAATGGACTTTCGCGATGCCACATTGATTTATGTGTTGTTCCTGTTTCCAACTTGGCGACGATGCCTGAGGGTTTTGTAACACTCCCACGCCTGCAGGAATCAAAAATATCTGCTAAGGTGGTTTGGTGCCATCGTGGATTTGCGGTCGATGTCGGATCTGTTTGCTCCAACCAAGCCGCACTCATTAACATCATCCCTACTGTATGTCAGCAGCCTTCTGAGCCAGGCCTGTGGTCAACAACAGCGAGAAAGCGGTTTCTTCCTTGTTAGCTTTAGAGCCTGCAGGAGAAAGACTGCGTTTTATAAGCTGAGCCCTGCAGGGCCCGCTCTGTCTAGTTCTGTGTATGCGATGCGTGCATGTGTGTCCCTTTTGCAAGCGATGCAGTCAACCCTGACGGTGGAGCTTGGCAGCATGTGACAAGAGAGGTGGTGTTGCTGTGGAAACCAGTGGCAAATAGAAACAAATGAAGTTGTTTGAGCCTAATGATGGCCGTTCCTGCCAGACAATCTTTAGGCCAGAGCCCGGCTCATCAGCATCATCATCATCACATGGACACATACATATGGATACAGCTTGGAGAGTGTGTGTGTGTGTGTGCTCTGGTTGGGAGTATGGTTTGGATGTGTGTGTGGGGGTGATGAAAGTGTTTGTGACTTCATTATTCGGTGTCTTTTCCACTCCACTACGTTGTGCAGAGGGTTTGAATGCAGTGGTCATCAGTGGAGAGGCACCATAACACCAGTTACACCATTTATCGTAACACTGATTCATTGTGTCATTCAGTTGTACCAATTTTCTTTTTTTAAATGACTGTTTCATCTGCTGCATTATTTCTGTGTTTACTATGAATGTGTCCCCCCAACCCTCCATTTCTCACCTCACTAACTTTGACTCCACCCTAAACAACGCTCCCATCTGTCGCATTACAACAGCGTCTGTCTTGAAAATCTCAAAATGTATTTGTCAAAGCTTGTGTATTATTGTCTCTCTCTGCTTTTTTTTCTATCAAATGAATTCAAAACAAAACATTTCTGTTACACAAGCTGAAGAAGAATCTCCTGCTTTTTACTAATGTGCTTTTAAAGGTTTATTTAATTGAGACGTTTTTGCCCGTCTGTCCCTTTTTATTGTATCATCCCTCCCTCTTTCTCTCTCTCTCTCTCTCCCACCAGTCTCGTGAGCAGTCAGACGATGAGCAATCGGAGGACTCTGTGAAGTTCAAACGGCTTCACAAGCTGGTCAACTCGACACGCCGGGTCAGGAAAAAACTCATCAAGGTGGAGGAGGGCAAGAAGCATGGCTCTGAAGGTTTGTAACCCCGGATTATTTTACAGTTCAACATAGTTTAAATCTGTCAACATGTGTTTATATCAGCCAGTTAATGTCCACATGTAGTATTTCCAGGCCACATTAAGGTCTCTGTTTGAGGCATCCTGCTTCTACTGAATATACATTTAAACTCTGCTTGCATTGCTTGTGAATAATTGCATGTTAGAAATCTGTTTTGAGCACTAAAATGAGCTGTCTGTCCTCACTAAAATGAAGTTAAAGTTCAGTCATAGTAATATTTGTGTTTCCAACTAAGGGTTATTGGAAATTAATGACTTGTGGGTTAAAGAGTAGGATTTATTTTGTATGCCAACGTATTACATTCTCATCTGTCATGGGTTTTGCCTAATGCTCAGACGTTAAGAATGTGTTTTGAAATTTTTGCTGGAGAGCTGTGGTTGGGAAAACCACAGATGGGTCATGGGACTACTCAGAATCTGATGTCTAAATCCTCCCGAGTAACAAACTATCTAAGGTTTCTGTCTTCTTCTTTTTAGATTTCCTGAGTCTGGGGTCACCTCCCACCTGTGAGGACAACACAGCTCTGTATACGGGGGTCATAAAGAGGCCCCCTTTGCCCCAGGATCTCACCCAGGATCAACTCTCTCTGGACGGAGACACAGACAGTCTGACCAACTCCCCGTCCTCCAGCAGCCTGGACACCTGGTCCGGACACAAGCTGGTCAAAACCTTCAATAAATCGTCCAGTACCCACGGCCTCATCCGGCCTCCCAGGAGAACCCCGGTTGGCTCCGGAGGCTCCAACTCCGGCGTGGGCGGTAGTGGCTCTTCCTTCTCGGAGCTGGATGGCTGCGGATTGGACGACGAAGGAAAGCTGTCGCGCTCCACGACTGACGGCGAGATGCGGAAGGCCCTGAGCTCCATCTCCCATGGGGTAAGTAACAACGAGGCTCTCTACGCCTACTACGGCCTCACCAAACCCCGCCCTAAACCCCACTCCCAGTCCCGCCTCCTGATCTCCCTGGACGACGGCCCACAAGGCAGCCCCAAACCCCAACCTGCCAACCGGCACCACGGCAGCTGGACGCACCGGAAACCTGATCCCAACTACGCTTACTCCACCAAGCACCTCCTGTACCAACGCTCGCGCAACGCCAAGACCCCCATCTCCCCTCTGTCTGTCACCCCCTCCTCCCCTGCCCGCTGTGACGTAGCCAAATCAAAAGGTTTTGGAAGCGGGGGAGGCGGCTGGGTGTTCCCGTCTCGCAGGCTGCGTGGTCGAACGGCGGTCAGCGAGCTGAACATCACCTATGTGGTGGAGCGGAGCCTGTACGGCCACCTCAACTGGGCCCAGCTGGTCCGCCCAGTTACCCTCAGCCGCGCTGAGCGCCGCTGTCTCTTGGAGGAGGACCGTGAGGCAGACAGGAAGTGGGCGGCCAGTGTGGACCGCTGCACCAAGCGGGTGCTCTTGCGCATCCAGCAGAAGTCTGTGAGTTCAGACCGTGAGGTTTAAGTCGACCGCCTCGTGTGAGCAGGACCTCGGTGCTTCAAAGTTGCAGAATAGCTCGGAGGTTACAGGGGAAGATACTGCAACACACACACGCCAACACACACGCCAGGTCAAATGACTTCACCTTATCCATTTAAGCATCGCAGCTTTGCTCATGTATAGAAAACGGCTGTGGGGCTTGTGTATCTATCACAGACTTAACTGCCCCAAGAGGAATGTCATCTTCTATGACCTTTAAGTGAATGCCTTTGGCTTTGAACCTTTTTTTTTTGTTATTATTTCAGCTGAATATGAAATGATTGTGGAATGTGCAGTGGCCCACTAGGGAGGTTAAGTTGCAGCAGAGGTTTTTATAAGTGCCTTTTTTTATAAATGTCAGATTCCCTGAAGAACACTGGCACAGTCACACTGATCCCTGTGGGCAGAAGAGATGTTGTACAAGCTCGAAGCTGCTCATCCTTAGAACTGCACAGCACATAGCCTCGGAGATGTTTTCAATAAATGGCCTTATTAAGAGACTGAATAGTCTTTATGCTTATCAACTAACAAGAAACAAATGTATAAATACCCTGCGTGCATCAACAGAAGTGGCGACACACACTCTAGGTGGTGACATAGAGGAGCTATCCTGCAGCTTTGAGGGTACCTGGATCCTATCGTGTTCTAGTGAAATCACCGGAGGTCGTTCTCATCCAAAATCTCTCCAAAAAAAAAAAATCCACTTTTTTATGTTGTTGGCTTTTCGTTGTCCTTTTTTGGCCCGTGCCTCTATGGTTGCAGATGTTTTTTTTTTTCTTTAGTTGTTTTTTTCTTTCCTATAATTACCTTTGAGAGACGTTATATATTTTTTTTTTCTGGGTGCATGTCCATTCCATCGAGCATCGCCATCACATTCAGAGTTCTTTTTGGACGTCTCTTCAAACATGTTTGTGCTTTTCCTTGGGAAGTTGTGATGTGGACTGCAGCTGTGGACATCTAATATGCAAACAAACAATTTTTCTGAACGTGAAAATGCCTTCTCACACGGAGGATCTTCGTCCAGGGTTGGTGGGAGTTTAGTCGTAGAAGTAATGGAGGAGAAATGCCATCAAGTGCCTCACTTGAAACGAGTTTTTTTTGGCAGACGTGCATGGCTGTGTCTACATGTCTGTGTGTGACCTACTGGAGGGCTTAGGGAGGATTCAAAAAAAGGAAAACCAGCTCAGTGATAAGACCCCGGATCTCTTTTTTTCCTCTCATGTCACAGTTCCCCTTTTGTGTCTACCCCTTATCTCGCTGTTTGACCTCTAAAGTCATCCTGTCCTCTCAGCAGAAACAATTTACTCCCCCTAAAAAATGTTTCTGATGAGAATAACATACCGTTAACAACCTACATGTTGTGCATGTTTGCATACTAAGCCCCCCCGTTCTGCATTTCTCATAATTAACCACAAGATGTTTTGCATCAGGCTGAAATGCGATGTAAAAGTGCAGTTGTGTTATTCTAGCTCGGCCACATCAAGAAAAGGTTTAATTGCATCCAATATTTTCTCCAGGGATTCAAGCATTTAAAGCATAATACGAGCAACTTTTGCTGGAGCCGACTGCGCGCTCTCCACGGTCAATATAACAGCTCATTTGCCGAGGACCGTGCAGTAATTTGCAATTTTACAGAGCAGCTCATATAACAGTTTGTGTTACATCATGTCTGTTGGCTGTCCACAGGTCCCATATGACATCATGCCCCCGCATATATACAAACCATATACCCCATGTGCATTAATCAGAGTGCTGCCTGTGTTGTGTCAAGCATGAATCACTGTGCGTTGACCCCTCAGTGGGTGTGGGATGGGGAGTTCCCGTAATATGACCTTTTCAATGTGACTCATGTGATTGTGTTTTGGCTCCCCCCCCCTCCCCACCCTTACAGAGAACGTGCAGCTTCGGAGGCTTTGACCTGTCCAACCGTTCGCTCCATGTGGTCAACGCGGGCTCCGATCCCAACGTGAGTTCTGGCAGCTTGTGAAATTTGAAGAGGCTGCGAGGAGGACAACCTGAGCTCTCCTGTCACACTAAATCACCTTTTCTCCTTTTTGTTTTTGTGATCTCCCTGCCCTTTGTCCTCTTCCTGTCTCTCTCTCTCTCTCTCTCTCTTCTCTCTGTCATCTCCTTCCTCTCTGGCCATCCTTTTCCTTTCTTCTTATCGCAGAATAAAGAGCAGGAGGCCATATACAGAGAAGTGGTCAAATCCCCCACCACGTCTCGGATCTCACTGGGCAAGAAGGTCAAGTCGGTGAAGGAGACGATGAGGAAACGCATGTCGAAGAAGTACAGCAGCTCCTTGTCCGAGCAGGTTAGACACAAAAAACACACACATGGATGCAATTTTTATTCGTCAAAAGTTCAGATTGCATTCAATTCTGTAGGTTACAAACCGTACTTTTATTTAGAATGGAGCAGCTAAAACATAAACAGTCCCACAAATCCACACATTCTGCGTTTTATCCTTAAAACAGCGAGCCAAGCGCAGCTGTAAAGGAATAAAAGCTCCCCATGTTCTGCAAACATTTAGAGGATGTTTTGCAGTGTAAGCCACATATTCTGTCCACAGGCTGTGAGTGGGTGGGAGTATTTGTGTTAGTTACCGAATAAACATGGAGCGCTAAAACACACACACACACATTTGGACGTCTCTGTGCTGTGCTGTGCACTCCCTGGGCCCAGTGTGTAGGGTGGAGTGTGTGTGTATCTGTGTGTGTGTGCTTCATGCTGAGCTCATGGAGTGATGCAAGTCTCCCCGAGGCGAGCTCTGGCGAAATGGAGACTTGACGTGTGAGAGAAGTAGAATGGCTGTCTCATCTGCACTGGCCTCATTTTTCTGGGCATCCTGTGGCTTTTACTAGTGGCCCGTCCAGCCCCTCCAGTTTAATGTCGCCCTGCAGAACGGGTCATTAATGCACAGCTGAACATCTGTCAGTCACAGTGGTCTCAACACTGTGACCCACATATCCTGGCATGAGTCATGGAGCCATTGGTTGGGACAGAGCAAAGTAAAATTAATTGCCATGTGACAATGTCTCAACCGTGGTCATTTTATAGACCACAATGCCACCTAGTGGATAAATAAAACACAGTACAGTGGATGACAGGTAGCATGTTGCTGTATGGATTCTAGTTTTTTTTAATGTCAAGAGATTTATAAAAGATTTTAATAAATTCAAAAGGTTAAATGAAAGTTTTAATTCAGGTATTATTAGCATATGCAAAATAATCAGTAGTGGAATGTAACTAAGTCCATTTACTTAAGTACAATTTGAAGGTACTTGTACTTTACTTCTGTGTCTTCTTTGTGATTTCCTTCCTATTTAGGGTTAAAAGAAAATCTTTAGGCTTTTTAAATTGTATTTTTATTTTTAATTTTACAGCGTGTCCACTGTAGTGGAGCACAGGACCATTTCAGTGTGAAAACACAGCCGAATTTAGAAGATACAAACAAATTAACAGATTATGGCTGTAGAGTGATATTAAACCTAGAATACATTCAACTTGATTAAAAAAAGAAAAAAAAACACGTCATATTACTGGAAAGCCCAGGATGTCTTCTTTACAATACACCAGGGGTTGATAGAGTAGGTCAAAAGAGTACAAGGAGATGCATGTGGACAAAATGTCCAATACAGAGGACACATGTTAAGGGGCTGGGTCTCATTATACTTCTACTCCACTAGATGTCAGAGAGAAATACTGTACTTTCTACTCCACTACATCTATTTTATAACTTTAGTTACTTTGCAGATGCAGATTAATAATACAAAATATTATCAGGAAATACATTTTGATGTATTAAATTGGATAAATATAGGACTTCATTGTTCCCTTGGTGAAATTCACAAGCTACCCGGCAGCGTATATAATAAAAAAAAATAAGCTCCACCTTTACCAGCTTCTACATTAAAGCAATGCACATTGCAATGCATCAATAATTATAATTCAATAATATAATATACATATATATTATTCTGAAATCAGCCATTCTGCATAACGAGTACTTTTGGTACTTTAAGTATATTTTGGTGTTAATACTTTTGCACTTTTATGTAAGTAACATTTTGAATGCAGGGCTTTTACTTCTAACAGAGTATTTCTACACTGTGGTATTGCTACTTTTACTTAAGTAAAAGATCTGAATACTTCTTCCACCACAATAATACAATGCAAGTAAAAAAAAAACACTTAAAAGGTCCTGCTAAATGATATCATTACTTCCATAATTTGATGTGATTCCTGTTGAGATAAGTTGTTCAGGCAGGTTATTAGACAGCGAGTCTAATCTAGTTTATGGCTGATACGACATGCAGAAAAGAACAGCTGCTTATTTATTATGATTTTATTGGTTGGTTTGTTGCTGCTTGAGTTCACTTAAGATGTTTGTTCAGGAAGTTTGAGCGCCTATTTTATGAGGTCTTTAAATTACAAAAATCAGTGAAGCTCTTTCCTAATTCATATCAGAAAACAATCAGAAACTTTAAGAAGATACATCTTGCAGAGTTTGTACATTTTTCACAGTTTTTGGTTAATATTCACAATCTCAAATTGTGTACATATAAATACTGACAACCACTCTAACTCCCCCCCCTTCTTTTTTCAACCCTCTCCTCCCATCATCTTCATCCTTTCTTCTTTCTTTCCATCTTATGTCAACCTCTTAACTACACTTTCCCATCTCTCACATCCAATCATCTCTTAACTGCACAACATTTCCTTTGTATCCCCCCCCATCTCCTGTCATTACCCATCTGCATCTCTTCCTCTCACTTTCTGTCTTTCAGTCGAGTCCGGATGGAGCTCCTGGCTCCCCTCAGTCCCCTCAGCCCGACACCGACTCTCTGGAGAAGCCCAAGCTGAAGGCCGGAGGCTCCGTGGAAAGTCTGCGTAGCTCACTCAGCGGACAGAGTTCAATGAGTAAGATCCGAGCACCTGCTTTTTAAGACTTTTATTTTGAAATGGGTTTTAAGTAGCATATAAGTACATTTTTGACACCGTGATTAAGATAAATATGTTTTTTTTGCTTCCACAAAAATGAATTCAGCATCTTTTAAATCAAATTTTTCAATCAAATCAAGTCCTCCGTTGTTTCAAACCCCTTTTTCTTGGTGCAATTTTACACTTTTGGCACATAATTAAGGTTATAGTAGAGCCATGGAGTTCTAGGATGTCAGTACATTTTATTTCTCATAGAAAAATTGTAAGTTGTAATTTAGTGTATGGCTTAAATTGACTGCTTGTCTTGAGCCATGTTTAACACTAGATGGTGCTTGTAGCATTTGCTGCTTGCTGCTGTACTGTATATTCCACTTGCATACAGATCGCATTACATGTACACCAATTATGATTTTTGTGGAGTGACGGCCATAAAGAGGAATTCTCTGTCTCGATCGCACCCAGTCCCACCAGCTGCCTCACGTGTTGTGATCTCAGAGAGTTTTCAAAGTGACCTCTCAGGTCTTCTTATCTAATTACAACTTCTGATTACTTCAACCTGTTGTTTCCGTCACGTCTTCGTGGATAAAATACCCTTCGTCTCAACCTCAGGGTGAATTAAAGACTTGGCCGACTTCAGTCATTCGGAGCAGTAGAACATGCACTCAAACACGCAGGCAAAACATGCGGTAACTATTAGGTAGGAAGTCTTGCCTCCCAGATTCCCACATGTTGACATGATTTCAGCAGCCTTCCCTCAGATACAGACAGAAATATGCAGCAAGTACTCTCCCAGGATCTGTAATACAAGTGTTTGAGACTTTAAGCCGAAGTTCTCTGCAGGAAAAAATAAGAGGTTGATGAAATAAAATCAAAATAGTTTACAGACGACTTCACATCTAGTTACTTCATACATCCATCTTATTATTACAGCGATCAGGCAGTTATTTGTTTAGCTTATATACATCTACATGTGTGTGTTTTTGTGTCCAGGTGGTCAGACAGTGAGCACCACCGACTCGTCAGCCAGTAACAGAGAAAGCGTGAAGTCGGAGGATGGCGATGACGAAGAGCCGCCTTATAGAGGGCCGTTCTGTGGCCGCGCCCGAGTCCACACAGACTTCACCCCCAGCCCCTACGACTCCGACTCCCTCAAACTCAAGGTAAGATGCACCCGTTTACTTTAACGGTTCAGTTTTCCCAAGCTAGTCTCAATATTCTTGCAAAAGTTCATTCTGAATTCTCGTCCTTGTGATCCTCACAGCGCGGTGATGTGATCGACATCATCAGTAAGCCGCCCATGGGGACGTGGATGGGCCTGCTGAACAACAAAGTGGGCACCTTTAAGTTCATCTACGTGGACGTGCTGAGCGAGGAAGAGGAGAAGCCCAAGAGGCCCGTGAGGAGGAGGAGAAAGGGCCGACCACCTAAACCCACATCAGTGGAGGACCTGCTGGAGCGCATCAACCTCAAGGTACAGTATTGACGGGCATTTAATACATTAGTTTCCAGTGGTCGTAAAGTTTGATTTAGTTCATTGTATAAACTTGACAACAGGGGAATTGTCCAACCTGAGAAATTCCAGCCATCTGGCACCTAAATAGGAGAAAACAAATCTTGAGAAGTAAATGTTTTAGCTAAATATCTTCCAAACACATTTGCAGACAAGCCGAGATAAATATAGCGCAGGCAATTACAGGCTTGCACAGCTTAGGATGTTTGATCTGACGCTGATGCATAAACATTAACACCCACATTCTCACGGCCACGCCCCGACAAACAACCCTCATCTCTCATCAGAACCTCCACAACGCCGTGAGCTTGATATCCTCTCCTCCCACTCAGGCAGCCAGCAGGCCTCACTGCCCCCAAACAGAGCAAAAGACTTTGTGGGTTGTGTGTTTTATCTCTGGCCAGCCTAATGGCCGAGTCACAGATTAGAGAGCAAGAGTGCATTATTAATGTTACAGCACAGCAGGCTTCCTACAGTAAGCTGGGGAGTCTGGGTGTTACAAGTGCATCATCAGAGCGCTCAGTCTCCACCAGAAATAACACGTATACAACATTTTAGAGTTTCTAGTTTGCAGCCAATCTACCTGGCATTTTAACTAGTGTTTTCCTTGATTTGTGCTCCAGTCCATTTCCTTATTCAAGATAAATTATCTTTTCAAGCACTATTTGCATTCAAGTATTCAACTTGTGTCGACATACATTAAGCAGTCTTTACCTTTCTTAGTTAGATAATAACCTATTGTTTTAAGCTGAAAAGTTTAAAAAAATGGATTGCATGGTTGCGACAGAAAGGTCTAAACATCTGGTCAAGATAAGACTAAATGGCTTTGCTTATTTCACAAACAAGACCGATCATAAACGTCACAGAAAATATATTTAAAGGGATAGTTTGGGTGTTTTGAAGTGGGGTTGTATGAGGTACTTATCAATAGAAGATGTATTATTTACAGTAGGTGACGGTTGGCACACCTTCAGCTTGGAGAAACCGACAGGAGCACCTTCACCGGAGCAAAGCAATACAGTGCTGTGGATGGGGCAAGCAGAAAAACGTATTTTAGCCACCTAAAAAGAAAGGTTCACCTAAAAAAAAAAAAAAAAAA
The DNA here is from genome assembly GCA_916701665.1 of Sebastiscus tertius. Classification (NCBI taxonomy): domain Eukaryota; kingdom Metazoa; phylum Chordata; class Actinopteri; order Perciformes; family Sebastidae; genus Sebastiscus; species Sebastiscus tertius. The sequence goes on along the minus strand of CAKAOH010028244.1, from coordinate 20,596 downwards.
AAAAAGATACCCGTATGTGTACGCTATATTTAGAATACTTTCCAACAGTGAGCCTTTCTTTTAGGAGGCTAAATTACGTTTTGCTGCTGCCCCATTCACAGCACTATATTGCTTTGCTCCCCATAAATGATGTAGTATTAAGAGCCTTTATCTTGATTTTCTGAAGCTTCATTGCTTAAATCAAGTCTTTTTTGTTTCGAGATAGATTCAAGGAGTCATTTTGTGTTAACCCATTGTCAATTTGTTTGTTTGACAGTAGCAAAATTCTCTAGATGACACAATATTTCACTGGTTTGTAGAGGGCGTATTTTTTTTTAAGTGAAATGTAAAAAGTTTTACTGCTTAAGTGTTTTTGCGAAAATAAACCCTGATAGGGTGATGCAGGCCCCCTACGCAAGGCGGATTTGACAAACAAATGGTCCTCCAGAGTCCGAAATCAGAACTGTATCCATGGCAACGGCCTGTTATACACAGCACAACAGTCTGCTTTAAAGAAACAACAGATCGTAGAACGCCGTGATTGACCAATCAGTGAGAATATTGTTTGTGTGTACTTTTGGAAATGCTAAGTAACATTTAGTTAAACTGGCAAGCCAACATTTGGAACACACATCAGCAGTGAGGGGAGTGTCTGTAACCATACAGTGTTAATCTCCACACCGCTGTATCTGTTTGCGCCAGATGACTTCTCTGCCAAATCATTGTTGGATTGTTTAAGTTTTGGACAGGCCAAAAAAAAAAAAAAAGACAAAAGATAGTGTTGATGAGAGGATCCGGCTGGCGGTGTTTGTGTTAGTTGGTGGTCCTTTTGTTTAGTCCTGCATCTTCCAGTAGAAATAGAACAGGGACACACAGTTCTCGGTGTGGACTCCACCATTGTAATTGATGGTCTCGCTGGTGACACACAGTCTATGTATGCGTCCAACAAAGTGTGGATGGAGCCCAACAATATTCAAAGTGGAAGCAGCTAGGAGTGTCAGCTGACTCACACTCACACAGGGCGTATCTCAGATAACAGGGTGGTTGGGGTGACTGCTATGTTGTGCTTGTTTGTGTTAGTGTGTAAAACGTCTGTGGTCTAGGAGAACTTTGATGTACTCGTCTCCACCTTCGGTTCTTCTTTGTTACCACATCACGTTAACGGGTCTCCCTTTTTAAGTCCTGTTTGCCATCTTGGTCATAGCGAGAACAGCTGTTGCTTGATTGGTACAGCTAACTCGCTAATGTTGCTACAGCTCATTTTTTTACATGCCTGTCGACAGGACGGGGTTTGTGTGTTTATTGCGGGTTGACAGTTGAGGCAGCCGTAAGTGAATTAGCCACGGCTTAAAGCGATTACATGCCATCTAAAAAATCCAAATAGCAGTTTAGATTTGGCTGAGTAGTGATTTAAAAATACAGTGTGGATGGGAAATGATGAGCAGATGACAAGTGTGTACCCTTCTCTTGTTCTCTTGTTTGTGTTTTATGTTCGAGCCCAAAAGTTTTTGTCACCGGTCCCATGACTCAGATCCAAAGTGTATTTTTCTTTTGGTCTAGAGTATATTTTTTCTTCAGTTGTTGGACACTAACTCTATCTTAGCTCCTCAAAAGAAACTTTAAACTCAGACATCATTTTTCTGCCATGCAGGAGCACATGCCCACTTTCCTGTTCAACGGCTACGAGGACCTGGACACGTTCAAGTTGCTGGAAGAGGAGGACCTGGATGAGCTGAACATCAGAGATCCTCAGCACAGAGCCGTGCTGCTCACCGCCGTAGAGCTGCTGCAGGAGTACGACAGTAAGTAGAAAAGAGTGAGAACACACCAACACTCCTTGGCTGTATACAAGATGTATCAGATCTGTATTTTGATGAGGGTTTTACTGTGAATTCTCTCCAAAATCGACTCCCTATCCCTGGAAAAATATTTGCAGGAACCTTTAAATGTGTCCCTGTGCACCTGAGTCTGAATATCAGACTATCATATGTACTTAAACAAGTTGCCATCTCCATGCATGCAGCATGTACATGCCTGGAGTCGTCATTACTAAGTACCAAAGTGCCGCCTTGAAATGTCATTATTACTGTATGGAAATATAAGTGGATCAGCTGCAGCGTTTCCAATAACTTTTCGTGCTAAAATGCAGCATACAGATATGTGCCAAACATTTTGGAATAAAGGCCTTTACACACCGACAGCATTTTTTCATGCGATTAATTTGCACGTCAATATATTTTCTTAAACTGTTGTTATTGTCACGAGTACTTTCACACAGAACGTTAATATTATGTGGCGAAAAAGCGACATAGAGGTACATTTTTCTGAGCTTTGTTGTTGTGTGGAACGGGTTGAGTTGCGCCGATATTTATGAAACAACAACAAGGAGGCTCCGTAGTCTGAACCAGGGCAGCAAACTGTAGTACTCCTTTCAACCTTGACAAAGGCAGCGCAGACCAGATCCACTCTTTCCGTTCTTTCCTTTCACAATAAAAGCCTTAGATATATAATATTTACAGGCGAGTATTTTGTATTTTCGTGTTTATTCGTCACGCTCCCGGTGAAGGCCTTAAGTGTAAACAAAAATCAACTATACTTCAAATACAACTTAATTCAAGGTGACAAATGTCTGGGAAAATAGTGATATATAATCATAAGAAGCGATCCCTTTTTAAATTGGGTACCTCCTTGGCTTTCGGGTTGAGATGTCGACCAAGAGCTGTCACTCTCCACTGTCGCTATCTAAAGGCATAAAATGCTCCCAAAACTAATTTTAAAATCATGGAAAAAACATTCAACCCTAATTTTTAACGATGTTGCTATTCTCTGTGTCTTTGTCTTTCCAGGCAGCAGTGATCCAGAGCGCAGCGGCCTGTCGGGCTCCCAGGAGAAGCTGCTGTCTGAGGGTCCGTGCCTGGTGGGAGACTCCCCGCGAGACTCCGGTTGCTACGAGAGCAATGAGAACCTGGAGAACGGTAATGATAGCTTCGTAGTCTAGACCACCAAGATCCAAGACTAGTCCTCCTTCGCCCCCTTTTTTCCTCTGTGGGTTTCCCGCCTCTGCTCTATCTCTCGCCATGCTTCTGCAACACCTCGTCCACCTCATCTCACTCCTCTGGACCAACGCCTGCCAATCAAACCTCACCTTTTCCTCTCTAGTACGGGCGCTTCTAGAGAACCACTTATCACCTCATACTCTATAAACTTTAACTATCCTTTCACGCCACTTTCTTCACCGCTCTTTCCATCTTATAGGCATTCTGTGTCATCAGTGCCAATGTCCAATTGTAACAGAGAGGGAGCCAGGTCCAAGACCACAAAGCCTAGTCCAGCCCACTGTGCTGGGAGCTCAGAGGGAGAGATCCTCCTCGATGCACAAAACTGTTCTAATGAGAACAAACTCACTGCCCAGTCTGGGACTCAGGTTTCCAGCTCTTCCACCTGTGGACTCGAGGCTGGTAAAAGGATACCAGGAGGAGGATTATGGGCTCACAGAGTATTTCTGTTAAGTGTTATATTAATATAGAAAAAAGAGCTTGCAGAGTAGCATGCCAGTAAATGTTTCTTTGCAGTGGTGATTCTTTAGGCTGATAAGGTTTATTTGAAAATGTTCTAGTCGGGTAACAGATCACAGCTGCCATTTAAATCTTCTCTATTTCAATGTGTCACTTTTCCTTGTGTCTATAGTGACCATATTGCACAAACAATCATACAGTATGTGCCTAAAAAAAAGAACATATTTTTAAATAGTTCATAGATTGTAAGAGAGTTAATTGTGAGATTTATTTTTTATTTTTGAATCTTCTCTATCCTTCGTTTGCTTTCTTTCTTTCTTCCACACACAACCTGCTTTTTTTAACAGCTCCACAACTCCTAAATCACTGCTTTGTCAAACCTTTCTTTCTATATCTGTTGGGTTCCAGTGTAACTACTGGGTTTTCCTCTTTTATGTGTGTACTGTATGTGTCATTCAGGTTTCTATCTGCCACAGTAGAGATTTTTAGTTGTGGAATAAAAGCCACTTCTTTTAAAAAAAAAAAAAAAAAAGACTCTGATGCTGCTTGCTTGTTTTTAATGTTTCGCCTCTTTTTTCTGTCTGTTTTTCCTTCCATGCCGCTTCCTTCCAACGCTGTTCACAACCAGCTACATAACATTTAGTAAACATTTTGCATATCTTCTTGCAGTTTCAGGGCTCCACAGCTCTCCCATCTTTACAAACTCATAAAATCATCATTATTTATTAGTCTAGAGAATTGTCAAAGGAAAAAGTTGGATTTAAATGATAAGAGGTAATTCAAAATGTCTTTCAAACTTTCTCCTTTTGGGGGAAAAAGTCACTGTAGAGCCCTGAACGTTTCTCTTTTAATCAAACGACCTTCCTTTAACATACATGTGTCTGATCGGTTTTCCTTTAACTACTGTATATGTAATAATTCTTCCTCACGTCATCAGATGATTTCTGAAATCTATCAACTTTCACTCATCTTCACATGCATACATAATGTGGTGATGTGTTGGTCTGTAAAGGAAAGGCAGGTAATGACGATAGACAGTGATCCAAAAAATAATAATAATAATAATAATAATAATGATTCACAGCTTTTGGTGTGATTTATTTGAAAACAGCTTATTATTTTATTTATTTATTTATTTTATATTATTTTATTGTAATAGTTTATTTATTTTATTTTATATTTGTATTTATTAATTTTATTGTATTATTATTACTAATTTTGATATAAAAAATAATTGATTTTATAAATATTTTTCACTTTGGTCAAGTTTATTATAGTCTACATACTGTTATTATATTTCAGTGTATAAAACACATCATACTATTCATACTGGTTTTTAACTCACAACTAAAATTGGCAAATGTCACTTATTTATTAAATAGCCACACATTCTCAACTTATGTTGCATTTTTGACCTCATTCTGCTCCGATGTCACGTCTGAAAATGAACATGGTAATTAAAGTAAATATAGTATTTATTGGAGCTGTCCAGCAACTTCATTTATTATAACCCATTGTACCCAATTGGCCATAGCAAACACCAATATGCTTCACTTTTTTTTTTTTTTTTTTTTTACATTTCTGGGAACCGTTAAGATATTTTACGACATTTCCATCTATTGAACTCCTTTCTGTCATCTCGCCGTTTAAACTCTTTGGCAAGCCTCACTACGTGGCACCCATCCATTTCATCCATCCACTTTGCTCTGTAAGCCAGAGGATAGATGGTAAGTAGCTTCAGCCTTTTGTTCCAAAGTTTCTGAACTATCCGGTCCAGATATCTTTATTTGGGATCGCTGCTATGACGACAACAAATCAGCCAGTTCGGTCATGAGTCAAAGAGCTTATCTTAACACAGTGGCACTCCACCCTTTCTTTATAAACATTACTGACTGTGGTTTACAGACAATGAGAATGTAATGCTTATATGAGTGTTTGTTTTTTTTTTCCAAATGACTTGGCTCTGTTAAAATATAATTGGCATTGTGAACATGTTTTCCAGTGCTGCAAACATACATGATCCATCATAAATAAGGAAACTAGTGTGGATGAAAGGCAGTAAAATACAGTAATGTTGAGTCATATACAGTTGTTTTAATATGGATCTGATTTAGCAAGCTGAAAGAATGACGTATTCTCTATTTGCAGTTTCACAAAAGAGGGAAAAACGTGGGTTCACTTGGGTGAAAGTGTCTTAAAGCCATTACTAAGAGAGGATGCATGTTTTCATTTTGCAGGTAAGAGCAGAAAGGCTTCCCGCTCCAGTCGTTCTTCAGCGGGCCTCCAGTCTCCCGACTACCCCACGCTGCCCATGACCCTCTCCACAGAGGCTCTGCAGCAGAACAGCAAGAACCAGCGCACAAAGTTCCCTAAAAGCTTCTTCATCAAACCCTCCCTGAAGGGTTTCAGCCTGCTGGGGCTGCGGAAAGCCCAAAGACGGTCCCCCATCCCGGCCAGCCGTAGCTGCGAGGACTTGGACGGACCCCCGCAGCCCACTGGACCCTGGAAACGCTCCCACTCTCTGGGAGATCTGCACTGGGAGCAGAACTTTGAGCAGAAGGATCTGGGTGTGGAGCTTAAACTCACCAAGGAAGGACCCAAATCAGGCGACAGTAGCCCCACTAAGGTCTGTAGAGAGGAGGGTTCACCAGCTCGGAACGGGACTCCAACAGTGAGCCCGAAAGGAAGGGCCGACAGACCGCCGGTGCCATCCCAGCTGCCTCTCCGCCCGCCTTGTCCCACGGCCCAGTCCCCCAACCCTCCAGAGCTCCTCTCCAGTCCTACTCCAAGTCCCCCTGATTCAAGTGGGGAGAGGGTGATCCGGACTCACCCCAAAAAGCCTCCAGTCCCTCCTCCCGTCCCTGCCAAGAAGTCTAGGGAGAGGCTAGCCAACGGCCTGCGTCACACCCCTCTCTCCCTGCCTTCCTCGCCGTCACCCACTCCCTCCCCTACTCACTCCCTCACCCGTTCTCACCCCAGCAGCCCCATAATCCGCAGCCCCAGCTACGGCGCCCCGGCTCTGCCCGCCAAGACCCCCCCGAGCACCCCCGCCAGCCCCTGCGCCACCTCATCCGCCTCGTCCATAGGCGAGGAGTCAGGCACTCCGCCGGCGGTGCAGCCTCCGTGGTTCTCAGATCTGGGGGGCAAGGTGGCCGTCGCAAGGAAGGTTTCCCACACCAAGATGAGTCCGGACCTGCTCACCCTCCTGGAACAACGGCTGGAGGCAGAGGGCATCGATCTGACGGAGGAGCCCTACTCCGACAAGGTTAGCAAAGTAGCATTAATCTAAACTTTAGACAAGAAAAATCACCTCACAGTTTAGATTACAAAAACATTTGGCACGACTTTTGGTTGTTGCAAATCAATAAGTAAACAGATGCACCATTTGTATTCAGTTGATACAACCTTATACACTTCAGACAGATACTGGCAATATGACATTTAAAGTACTAAAACTTCCAAACTTGATTCCATTAGTACTTCACCGTTCTGAAATTTTTGTGTTGATAATTAAAGAGGACCTACTATGCTTATTCTCAGGTGCATACTTGTATTTTTGGTTTCTACTAGAGCATGTTTACTTGCTTTAATGTTCAAAAAAATGCATCATTTTTCTACCTCTTTTCATCCACTGTCTGAAAACGCTCTGTTTGAGCTCCTGAAAAGCCCAGTCTGTTCTGATTGGTCAGCTGGTCCACTGTTGTGATTGTTCAACTGAACCAGACTCTTTGGACTCCGCTCCAGCTCCGCTCTACCTAGCTTTGTTTGAGGGCGTGCCAAACTAGCCGTTATGCAAATGTGTTACTTAGTGACATCACCACATTACAGAAGTAAAGGCGGGACTTTAAGCAAGGCGTTTCAGGAGCTGTGTTTCTGTGTGGAGGGGGAGAGGAACTCCATTTGGCGTGGACTTTGGGCTTTGTAACTTTGCAGACCTTTTACATGCACAAAAAAACTATAATACACTAAAGGAAAGGGAAAAAGCACAAAAGCATAATAGGTCCCCTTTAAAATAAACATACATGCACCCTGAGGAGAGGGATTCTATTTAAAAACCACATCAACACATAACAAAATCATATGAAGTCATGTTTCTATGGTTAATGTGAAAACAGGGCTCCAAGACACCTCTGGGCTATACTTGTCTGGCGTCAGGCTCCCTTAGTTTAGCATCGTAACATGCCTTACTTAACTCAGTCTCAATTTGACCGCTACTTGGATCCAAAATGACTCGGTCCAACAACAGCCACGGCTTACTTTGGAGCTCATTTAGTTTAAAAATAGACTAATAGAGTCTAAAGTTTGTGTGTTTCTTATTGTGTGCACATGCCTCTTTGTATGTAATTTGCGAGCGAGGGTGTGTGTGTATTCACGATAATAAGTCCGCTGCCTGGAGCTGAGGGTAATGCTGTGGACTGAGTCTCACTATGATGCGGTTCAGGCTGTTAAGTTTATGGGCTGAATCTTACTGAAGGCAGACGAGGTTGTAAAACCCTCTGCCACCCGCCAGACCCCAGGCTGGGCCCCTTTAACACGGCGGAGCCCCCGACTCTGGCAGGAGAGCAACAAACACGAAGAGGCAATCGAGAGATGAGGTGAGAATCAGTGCGTTAGACCACAGCACAGCACCGCACGGATTCCTGTTAGTCAGAAGTGGGTTGGCAGGGACGAGAGAGGCACTCTGCTGCTGTAGTAGGAACATGTATAGTCAGGTATGAGCCTGCACATAAATGCAGTCACTGGTGTCAGAGGTCACGCAGGTCTTACATGTTGAAAATGTTTTAAATCTGATTCCTATACCAGTACTTTTTGAGTACAAACTATTAAAAGTAGCTTGGTTTGAATCTTTTTTTCATTACTCCTGTATAAGATACTTGCTGATTTAAAGTAGGACTCAGAAAAACACGTTTTTATTCCTAAAACTAAGCATTCAAGTACCATTGTGGTACCGAATCTCCGATATGATATTGGCACGGATATAAGGAAATTTCAAACGATATTCAGCCCTAGGCATGATAATAGAGGATAAAATCAAATTATTGTATGTCTTGAAACTTGCCTAAAGGCATCCTGCCCGGTCTAATTCAGGCATTGCAAAGGGTAGGTAGGTTTGTATGACCGACCTGCTTTCCATCCTTCTCTCCGGAGAGATCCGTTCCTCCATGCACCCACCCTTTGATCCTCAAAAAGACCTCCGGTCCAGTTTGGCCAACCAAAACCAGGCCGTGCTGGAAACCTGCCATCACTGCAGGTGTCTACACAAAGAGAGAGAGAACAAAAAAACTAAAAAGTTCAAAAAGTTCAGCAGAGCTTTCTGCTTGTCTTCATCCCTCACAAAGTCACTGCTCATGAAATTGTTAAAAAAAAGTCCTGTATCTTCCTCTCTTTCCTCTTCTCTCATCCTAATACGATTCTTTTCCCAACTAAATGATAATAGCAGAAATGGACATACAACATATAATCTAGCTGTACTTTCAGTGTCAGTGAAAATAGGGATTAAGATATTGTTTTTTGTATTACAAAATACATTGACCTGAGTTTAATTATAGTGTCTTATGCTCATTACCTTGCCAGAAGACAAGCAATTTGACGCCATTAGCCTGCTTTATTCATTCATAAACAACCAGCTCTCTGTCTTCATGATGACCGTAATAGGTCAAAATGATGCTTTATGTCAGCTCACTTCATGTTGCCTCTCACTGGTTGTCTATCCACCGCTTTCTGATGCTTAAATATGTCTGACAAGATGTCCTCTTCTTTGAAAACATAGATTTATGTGGTTTATATGTATTCTTCTTTCAATATATTCACGTCTTAACGTCTCTCTCTCTTCCCGTCTCTCCTCCAGCATGGCCGGTGTGCCATCCCCCAGCCGCTGGTGCAGCGTTACTCCGAGGACTTGGAGCAGCCCGTCAAGGACGTGGCCTCCACCATGGACCAGCTCCGAGTCAGAGAGCTCCGTAAACAACACCGCATGGCTGTAAGGCAACAGCACTGATTGTCCAGAGAGCTTCATATCAGTGGAGACAATGATGAGGCCGTTTGTTTTGGAGTTATAGAGATAGATACAGTTAGGCTTTCCTAGAAAGTAACAATGCAGGCTGGAAAATAGGCCAGTTGTGAGACAATAATTTCCCCGTACCCTCGTCTGGCAACATGACAGAGGAGCTGTGATTATTATGCTTGCTTAAATACCTCACAAGCTGGGTGAATGTGGAGATATACCTTTAAAAAGGGAATTGTCAATTGTTGTAAGTAGGCTAAAACTGGCTCAAGACTTAATAAAGTCTATAACGTTACGTAATTTGGCAACATAAACAACAGAAAAATTGAAAACATCTGTTTTTTTCCACCACTAATCTCTCTGTTTATTCAGTAATAACTGTAACTAATGCCTTCTCACCCCCATTGTGTCACTCAGATTCCTTCTGGAGGTTTGACAGAGATGTGCCGGAAGCCTCTTCCCTCAGGTAACATCAGAACGGTCTCCGACTGGCTCACCTCCATCGGCCTGCCCATGTACGCCGCATCCCTGGCGGCGGCGGGAGTCGACACGCTGAGTCGCGTGGCCTCGTTAACGGAGAGCGCCGCGTGGGAAGCCGGGGTGCGGGATGAAAGGCACACTCGCCGGCTGGTCAGCGAGGCCCGACTGGTCGGCTCGCACAGAGAGGTGCAGTCCTAACCGCGCTGGTGATGGAGTCGTATGAAATAACAGGTATCAACTCACTGGTCAGCACCATCTCATTTAAAACACGGTCAGTAGGCGGCCAGAGACAAATAGGCCACGGGACTTGGCGATCACACGGGTGACCACAGCACTTCCTGTCTCGCATGTGTCAAAAGACTCACAGTGAGCCACCCGGCTCTCTGATTTTCTCTCTTTATCACTCTCTTTTCGCAAATGTTTACGGCACGGAGGAGTTTCTCCCAGCAGCCAAGACAAGATATCAGATGCCTTTTTATAAAATAAAGACTGTCGACTCACTCGGTGGGATGGCTTTCATTCTGAAGACACCCCCAAAGTCTTAAAAATAAAGACTCGGATCTGCCTTGAAGGAAGATAGCACACTCTTTTGTAGGATGGATGTTTTTTTTAAATACAGAAAGGACGGTTTGCTTCCTGCATATTTCATAAGTGCTTCGTTTTCATCTTTCGCGGCAAGGCAACATTATCTGAGGGTCTCTTTAAGGAAGTAGCTCGGCCAAAGTGATTTACTCCTCATTCAGCGTTTCATTCCCACTAATAGGTTCCTAATGACGATGGACTTTTAATCGACTAAATACACACACCAAACTGTGGTGGTTTTTTGAGATGGCTTATTTTGTATCATGTTTCTGTATTATAGCATATCTTCATTTTAAAATGATTTATATGTCAGAATTTGTGTTTGCCTTTTTGAATGTCGCAGCCTTATTTGGAGGCCAGCTCTCAGTCATTTCTAAGCTGAAACAGCTGATGTCACACCTTTATATTTCATATTATATTTCACTGCATATCTTGGAATGCGCCGATATGAATACAAGTCTTACAGGAAGCTCTGTTTTACTCCGGTAATCACAATCAGCTTTCACAGCAACAAAACATTCCCCCGTGTGTCCAAGCACGTTTTAAGTTGCCTTACCATTTACGAATGTTCATCAAATAGAACATCTGGATAGTATTATTGACTATACCACCAGGGTGAACTGTGCTAAAGCCTTTTTGTTCTGAATGTGTCTGAGAAATCATTTTGAATACGAACACAAACCGGATCATTTCAGCCGTCCACATGGACCACAGACAGAACAGGCCTGTGATGGATTGTAGCTTCTGTACTTGTGAAGCTTCGAAGACAAAACCACAAAACCACAGGCCCGACACGGACGTCATCCCGTGTTTAACATCCATGTTTGACACATGTGGGATGAGGAACATGTTCCAAAGACACAGCTGACATCTGGGCTGTCTACACTTTGGTTACAGTTTGTTTGAGGAATTTGATTTATAGCTGAATAATAAGCTGTTTGGGACTTTTTTTTAAAACACATTTAAACTGTAGCTATAGAATCAATGCCGGTCTGAAATTCTTAATTTCTCAAAACACGCTGAGGTTAGATGGTAAGGACAGATATATCAGGTGAAAAGCTGATCTCCAAGGTCGGCATACACGATGACACTAAATAGGGAATGGGAATCACAGAGTATTCTGGGGCGCGCCGACATTTTTGGAGGGTAGCGTACGGAGCTACGATAGACTGTCACCGGTTTATTCATCTGTCAATGTATAAAGTATGTGCAAATGACAAATACCCATCTAAAGAGAAGCTGACAGAGGCAAAGGGGCCATATATTACAAAATTGAAGTTAGTTTATGATATCAATCTTTACAAGTTAGGAGGACCTTGACAGTTTGGCACCCATTCCAGTCACTGATGTGTTTTGGTGTTAGTGAACACCTGTCAGCAGTTCAAGATATGTAAATCTTTGGAGGCCGATGTCCAATTTACAAACGGGTAGGTATATGACGTTCTGATTTACAAGCCAAATGCCAACTACACAATCATCCGGACAAAGATAAGCTAGTTAATGTTATGCTAACGGAATACTAACAAAATGTTGGCTAATACTGCATAATGAATCTACCAGTACCCATAACGTTAGCCTACTTTTGTGTCTGATTGTATGCTATATATACTTCAATTCTTTTGAATCTTATTCACTGTGCAGTATTGTCTTTTGACACTTGAAGTAAACAGCCAGCGGATGGCACTCTTTAACCCTTTATCCTCCAAAAATGGCCAACTTGCTGTCGGTGACGTCACATTCCCATTCCCCATAGAAAATCAGGGAAACGCTGCGTCGGGTCAGCCTGTTAGAAAAACTTTGGGTCGTGTCTAGAAGGTAACCCGCGAGAAGGTTAAGGTTAGGATAGGTCATCGGAAGAGTTTTTGCAGATTTCAGATCAGATTTTGTGATTTTGTGGGTTACCTTCTAGACACGACCAAAACTTTGGGCTAAAAACAACCAGAAACTCTCATCGTCATTTTGCTCTACATGAAACGGAGCTAACATTTGTGTTTTTTCTCTCTTATTTCTAACAGTAAAGTTCGATCTTTCTCAGTCAGAACTGAACTGAAGACTTATTCCATGGAGTTCATATTTAAAACATTTGACCAAGTGTTATTGCTAAAATTAGAGGATGTTTTTTTTTTTTTTTGCAGTGGGAACTTGATAGGTAGATGTTTGATGCCTTTTTTCTCTTCAATCAAAAGTGGTGCTCTGAGAAAGCGAGGGTGGGGGTCATCATTTAAAAAAAAGTAAAAGACCCAAGAAGTGTTTTGTAAAGAATGAAAATACTGACACTGTAAATGCACTTTAGAGGGTAAATCTAGCTGTTTTATAGGCGGAATTGGCTCCATTTTGTTCACAGGTCCATGAATGGACACTCGTTGTCAGGTATTGTAAAGGGTTTCAGTGGGTGACGCTGGTATTTTATTTTAGTATTGAGTTCCCAATGCCAACTTTGATAACCATTCAACCTGTTCCAGTTACTCACTTCCAGTTTGCAGTCTTAGAAAAAATAAATTCTTAATTACATATATGAAATGCTTAGCAGGAGTTGCACATTCTGTATATGTAATTGATATTTAAATAACTTATTTTTGCTTTTTTTTTTTCCACATCAACTGTAATTAGCTGTACTATATGAATAGCAATACCTTCCTGCATAATGCATATTGCTTTAGCCAGTGAGGAACTACAGTATGTATTGTAAGATATGTGTACAAATTATTATTTTATTTGGTTTTCATCTACCTAATGATTGTCCATACAGATTTGCTTGTGTATTGAAAACAACAAAAGTAAATGTCCATAACTATTTGTCATTCTGAAATATAATAAAAACTGTTTCTTGCCATACGCTGGCGCCCGGAGTCTCACTATGCACACACACGCACACACGGTAATGGAAAGACGTGGGCATGGCCTACTGGCTCTTTTCATCAATGTGGTTAACTGTGACTCTGGCCTGTTGATAACTTTCTTTAATAACATTTTTTAAATTACAAATTAAAAAGTGTGGATGGGGCAACAAAAGGAATAATACCACCAGACATGATTTGATTAAAACCTGTCTGTCAAACCTGTTATTAT
>CAKAOH010028240.1:1612-23208 GCA_916701665.1 Sebastiscus tertius | reverse complement strand
AATGCTGTACCTCTCACTGATCTAAATGTTGTACCTCATGCTGATTTCAATGCTGTAACTCATGCTGGCCTCAATGCTGTACCTCACGCTGTTCTCAGTACTGTACCTCACGATGATTTCAATGCTGTACCTCACACTGGCCTCAATGCTGTACCTCATGCTGGCTTCACTTCAGTCCCTCAGACTGGCCTTAATGCTGTACCTCACGATGATTTCAATGCTGTACCTCACACTGGCCTCAATGCTGTACCTCATGCTGGCTTCACTTCAGTCCCTCAGACTGGCCTTAATGCTGTACCTCGTGCTGAGTTCTCAATACTGTACCTCACACTGATTTCAATGCTGTACCTCATGCTGGTCTCACTGCAGTCCCTCAGTCTGGCCTCAATCCAGCCCCTCCCCCTCTCTCTTCCCCCCTTCCCTCCCTTTAATACTCCATTGTTTCAGTTTTCATTTTATTGTGTTTCTCTCTACTGTAGAGGTTTTGAACCTAGAATTCCTCGTTGCAGCATTTTGTGTTCCTGTATAGATTTAATGATATGATTTGACTTTACTTAAAGGAACAGTTTATTTAGGTAGATTTATTGGCATAAATGGAACATAATATTAATAAATATGCTTTCTTTAGTGTATAATCACCTGAAACTAAGAATCGCTGTGTTTTCGTTACCTTAGAATGAGCCCGGTTTACCTACATACGGAGCGGGTCCTCTTCACGGAGCCAGATGCCGTTTTTCTACAGTAGCCCAGAACTGACTCTTAAACTGACTGTAAAATGTTGTTGTACATGTTACAAAATAAACATTGGGAATTCTGCCTCTTGCATCATGTATTTAATGAAATGTGAGAAGGGTTCCTATACTGCAAATGTCAAATGTCCTCTTGACCAAACAGACAAAGTCCAGTTGCTTTAAATTATCTACTCCACTTGTGTCATGTAAAACTAGAGGGTTCCAATGCTTTAAGAAGACAAGGAGACTACTCTTTTATAAAACTATTACATAATGTGCTGCATTTTTTTTTACATTATTCAACTTCTTATTGCTAAGTTTACAATGTAATAATGTTCTCATAATGTAATAACTTATTACATTACAAACAAAACTGTTATTACGTTATGCACTCAAGGTTTTATTACATTATGTGCTGATTATTACATTATGAGCTTTTATTACATTTAAATTATTACATTATGCACAGATATTACGTTATGTGCAGTTATTACGTTATGAGTTGCTACACAAGTCATTCAAGTTGAATTGCAGGCTAATAGGCCTCTTAATCATATTTGATTAATCAGGTTTTACTGCAGCTCTCTCTGCTGATTGTATATTGGGGATGTATTTTTCACCTTAAGAAAGAGAACAAACTTGATATTCTGATGTTTAAACACATTTATATGGTTTAAACATGTAAAATACATTCCTTGGAACAACAGATGTTAACATCTGATGTTGTGTTACACTGTTCAGCAAAACCATCACAGTATCACTATTTATTAATATTATTCAACAGCCATGAAACAATGGTAAACTCATTTTTAATTGTTGTGTGTTACAGTCTGGTAACGGTGGATCACCAGGAGAAATGAAGAACAGAAACAGAAGTAAAAGCATCTGCTACACATCACCCTATGCACTAATAGATAGGTAAGACCTGCAAACAGAGCGGATGGTTAAGACACGTTTACAAGTTTCAAGACTCAATTTATATCTGCTCAAATATCACCGTCTGCATCTGTGTGTGAGTGCTACTCTTTTAGTAAGATACACTATATATGATATTATCTTCTTATTCCTAAAGCATTTTAATTTGAGTATTTATATTTCATTACTTTCATTTGCATTGAGGACAGAAGTTTAATGCTTCAGTTCCAAATATCAAATCAAGATGTTTTTGATTGGAATTATTATTTTTTCCCTCCTAGAACACATGACTGTGTATTTACATAATAGTAAAGTAAATGTTGAATGTGCTGAGAGATATTTATTTAAGTAAAGGTGCTGTCAAAGCTGATGAGCTGAAAAGTTGAACCACATGATCTGTGGTGTTTAGAGACAAAGGTTTTGTCTCAATGTGGTAAAGGAAAATGATTAAAATTGCTTATACATTTTGATATCTTAATAAGAGGTGGAACGGTGGTCTTTCCTGTTTAAGTGAACGAATAACTTGTAATGGTGAATTGTCCCTGTCATGGCCACAACGTACTGCAGTAAATTATTTTAGCATAGTAAAAGTATTATGCAATTTACAATCAGTATATAAACGACATCGGCTGACAGGAAGTAAACATGGACCCAAGCTGTTGCCTAGCAATGCAATTCCGTTGAAACGGTTTATACATGTATACACACACAGGAAACTGTTTTATGAGTATGCACATTACAAACACTGTGTGATAAATACAGATCCTCTCCAGACTTAAAGAGTTACGCAGAGGCAAACCTAATGAAAAATAAATTACACTTTAATAAAAAACAGATACTGGACATAATAATTTGGGGGGAGTTTATACAGATAGTAGTACAGTGTATCAGTATTGTGTATCGTGTATTATTATTAAAGTAATATGGATCAGTTCACCCAAGTTACAAACAAATATTTTTTGTCACTTACACTAAGTGGAATCTAGCATTCAGATGTCTGTGTTTTTATTTATTTTGGGGCATTACAGTCTTTATTCAATAGTGAGGGGTCAGAGGTGGACTATAGAGCAATATACACTATACACAATAAGGTCCTCGTCTGGATTTGAACCCAGGACGTTGTGGTTACGTGGTATGCGTCTTTCAAAAGGTCACCGTGATAGCCTGTTGTGTCTTTTGGCCAAATCTGAAACAAACACATTCACCTCTAATGATTTTTGCTCCCACCTAAAATGAGGTGAAAGGTGGTGGGCCACTTTCTACTGAAGAAATAGTAAAAATGTTGATGGTCCTGGACCAATGTGTCCAAACTGTTTACCACCTTTGTACTGGGAGCAGAACTCTTATAGAGACAGATATCTCAAAACTCAGGCAGAGGAAAATTAAAACAAAACTATCTGAGTGGCTGGATACCATTAGGGCTAGGTCTTTTGTTAATCTGGCTGAACCTTGTGTTTTATGTCACGGCTTGTTTCCGGACTCTTCCTCAGGTTCTCCCAGCGTATGGATGAATACCCTCTGTACAACCGCCGGCCCAGCTGTGACACTCTGGCCTTGGCCATGTGTGACCCAGGCCTGAGGCGCAGAGACAGCAGTGAGTGTGAGGAGGACAGCCTGCCGGAGGTCTACATGGACAGCGGCTTGTCGACGCTCAGAGGTTCCCACGGAGGCTACGACTCAGAGCAGGAGGCCAAGGGTCAAGAAGAAGAGGAAGAGGAAGAGAGGGTGGAGAAGAAAGAGGAGGATGACAAGAACGACAGCATGACGGGAGGAAACTCTGACACTGAGGTGAGACAATAAGAGACACAAGTGTACATGCCCATCGATACTGTAGCAATGCAATGTTTATTTAAACAAGTCTAAGAGTCTACAATCACTCAACAACGACTCTGCGAGGCTGTAATGTCATCATGGCTCACAAAGATAATGCTAACATGCTGATGCAGGTGTAATGTTTACCATGTTCCCCATCTTAGTTTAGTGTTTTGTACTAAAAAAAAAAAAAGAAAAGACGATGCATTATTTTTGATGTAATGAAAAAACTTTGGTAAATTTGTATCCAGAATTGCAGAGTCTGAATGTAAAAGTACACATAAATATAAAGATATACATTAAATTTACAAAGAAAAATAAATTGTTAGTATGGACATAAACCTTTACATAATGAGCTATACATAATATATTATTTTTACTGTACAAAAATGAGAAATATATGTAATTTGTCATTATTGGCATTTGCCTTAAAATAACATGTGGGTTGTTAATTTACAGATAATGTCTTTAATTTTACTGAGTTTACACACAATTTAAAAAAAACAACTGTTATTTTCTGTATAATCAGGTTACAGAGTTTGATTCTAAAAGTACACATAAATGTAAAACTAAAGAAATGTGTTCAATTGTTAGTATAGACATAAACCTTTATATAATGAGCTACATATTTAATTACAGATAATTATTATAATTTTACATACATTTGTATGTAATCTGACAAGCAGAACCAATACTGTATAAATAATATAGTAATTTTACTGTACAAAAATGAAAATTAAATGTAATTTCTCATTATTAGCACAATACTTAAAATAACAATTTGGTTGTTAATTTACAGATAATATCTATCATTTTACAGAGTTTACACACAATTTAGAAGAAGAAAGAAAACTACTGTAAAAATTTAGAGTTATTTTTTGTAAAATTGGGATTATTTTTTACAGTGCATGCTTACATTTGCAAAGTAGCACTAACATAAAGTACAGCTTTGTTCCAAAGTATTTAATAAGCTGATGACTTGATGTATAAAAAATGTTTCATACAGCTGCACATTTTTAAATGAGTCATTAGCCCCCAAATAATAGCTTCTTTGGTGGGTGATCTGTGAGTACATGAGTATTGTGAAGTGATGGGTTTGCATGGTAATCACACTCAGACCTTACTTTAATCAGTAAATATAAATATAATAAATATATATAAACATTGTAGAAGTAAAGCATTGAGGTTAAGGAGACAGTCTGAAAAGCTTTTTGCAGTGTGCTTTGTGTAAAATACTTTGTGTAGGAGGACATGAGTTTCTAGCTTTCAACAACTTGCTCATGTTCACATGCAGCTACTGTACAGGTTGTAATGTTGTAAAGAAGTCATAGTAATAACATATAAATTCTGTGTCTGTGTATATTTTTGTATTAATGTCTGCTACTGTGCGTCTACATCACAGCCAGCAGAGACGCAGGACACTGAATCAGCATTCGGGTCGGACAGCAGCTCAGTTCTGGACTGGAAGCCATCTGAACCCATTAGTGTGCCCAAACCCCTGGCCCCAACTACACGAAAAGCCCTCAGCGCCATCAGTATTCAGGTAAGAGAGAAGATAAGAAAGAGGGGGGGTTATTCGATGGAAGATATAGGAGAGATGTGTTCTGCCACCACGACCTGACTGACAGAGACAGACAGAGGGACAGATGGAGGAAGAACTTATCTGACAGCTACTGGCCAGATTCCTGTCAAATTTGGTATTGATATTCATGGTCATTATAAGATTATTCTTAATGATTTTACTGACATTCAGATCTTCTACCATCATGCCAAACTTTCCAACATGTATTTTAAGAATGAATGGCCAAATTTTCATAAAATTTGCTTCAAATATTCAAGAGGATGATGATTAATCCCAATCTACAGTGAGCTGGAAATAGATTCTTTTTTTCAGGACAAACTTTACAAATGTATCTCCACCACTACCAAGTTTAGCAGACTCATCACCTTTCAAAATACTTTTATATTGTGTACATTGCGATCTCTAGCAGCTTCTAGTGGAGCTTTAGAGTGTGTTTTATGTATTCTTTAACATTTCCTGACCTACAAAGAGACATACATCCCTCATCTCCATCAATGAACAGAGCTGATGATGGACAGATACAAAGAAAAAGAAAGAAAAGCAATTACAAATAGAGGACAAAATATATTTAACATGAATTAAATGTGCAGAATACAAATCACAGTCATCTTTATCACTCTGCCTCTCTGTCCCCTCTCCAGAAGGATGACAAGGACAGCAGCCTCGACTTGGGCTACATGACATCAGAGAAGGCCTACAGGATCGTGTTGGCTGGAGATGCTGCTGTGGGAAAATCCAGCTTCCTGCTTCGCCTCTGCAAGAATGAATTCAAATTAAACTCCAGCGCTACACTGGGTGAGTTGGAGAAACTAAAGCCAACTGTTTGTCAGTCTTTATTGTTTCGTTTTCTCCTCCTTGACCTGTCAAATCAAGGCAAAAACTATACTCCGAGAATAACCAGCTGACTGATTAATGATTAATTTCTGCTGAAGTCATAGCTACAGTAAATATTCAGTTAATCTGATCAGGCACTGTTATGAGCAAGGCTGTGACTACTTAGTAAAATGTGTCTTTTCACTTTACCAGCTTTACATGTTGTTGTGTCTCCTTTTTGTGTTCAGGAGTGGATTTCCAGATGAAGACACTAATTGTGGATGGAGAGCCCGTTTTACTACAACTATGGGACACTGCAGGACAAGAAAGGTGTGTGAATACAACTTGTATTGTTTTATCTGATTTGTTTGTTGTTTTGAACTATAGGCTAAAGATGTGTTTTTAAGAGCTTACTGTTACATGTGCGGTTCATGCTAAGTAAAACTATTACACACACACACAAGCAGACATTCTGTATTCATCATATCTGATTCATCATATTTGTATGAACCATTTTTTCCTCTCATCTCAGGTTTCGCAGCATTGCAAAGTCGTATTTCCGCCGGGCGGACGGTGTGTTGCTGTTGTACGACGTCACCTGTGAGAAGAGCTTTCTCAATGTTCGAGAGTGGGTGGACATGATTGAGGTAATGCAATACTCTCCTCTGTTAAAGAGTTGCTGACTAACACTGTTTTTTATTTAGCTAAAAAGTTCCAGACTTTAGCAGAATGTAGTGAAGGTGAAATCTATCCTGTTATGGCGATTTGGATTGGCAGCATTTGTGTTATTAAAAGAAGTTGTAAGTAAAAGTGCTGTCACATGTTCATTTGAATATCAAACTGAGTGATCTGGCTTGTTTCTCTCTTTTTACACGCAGCAGATATGTAAGTGTTGGATGTACATTGTTTGGATTGTGTGTCGTGCTGTTGGGCATGTTGACATTTCTGTGACCTTTGATTTATGCATGCTGTATGTGTATGTCATGTGTCTGATATACATGACACTATGTACACACTGTGGTGCTTAACGTCAAACCAATAGTTTCAGTCTTTGATGGTTATTTCTTTTTATTTTATTCAACGCATAAATTCTGTAATTGTGCAAAGTATGTACAACAATAGAGCACTTTACAATATTGAAGTACTCTGCAATATTTAGTTTTCCATTTCATTTGTTCCTATTTTTACCTTCTTTTTTTCTTTCGGTTTGCATAGCAGGACGTGTCCCAGGAGGATATTCCCATCATGCTCGTGGGTAATAAGTGTGATCTTAGACAAGCTGGAACCAACTGTGTTCCTACCAGCTATGGAGAAAAACTGGCCATGGTAATGACAAATAAACACCCACTTATCTTATTATAGTTATACTATATTTTAATGATGACATAACTCTGAACATTTGGTACACCTCCTACATACCTACACCCAACTCTTATCCAAATATAAATCAAAGTCATAACTCTTAACTTGTTGCTTGGTGAAGGGTTGTCACTGGCAGTAAACTAAAATTAGTGATTAAGGATTAATGATTTCCCGTCTTCATCCAACAGACATACAACACTCTGTTCTGTGAAACGAGTGCCAAAGATGGCTCCAACATCCTGGAGGCTGTGCTGCACCTAGCCAGGTGAGATACAACTGTTAAAACAGCAGAGGACGTTTTAGTTGTTACAAAATTGTGTATTTTTAAAGTCTATAAGTCTTTAACCTCGCAGGAGACATTTCAGTTGTTAAAAACAGGTGTAAGTAATAAATAAATATGGGCTGCATTCCATTTAGTTTTGGCTGTTCCATGGCACATGTGTTGTATATGCAGGCTAATTGGCATGGCTTAGTGGGATACTAAATTCAAACATTGCTGATGTTAATTAGTTACACAAGTTAAAATGTCTGCAAAAGATTTATTACCAATGCCAAAAATGCAAAGATACCATCTCTGAGGGAAAATAAGTTAGTTAGTCTTCTGTTTTACTAGTTAAATAATTCCTAAAGAGGAATCAGGACCACCTTATATACAGTATGAACAGCAAGTACTCTGTATGCCAAGCTCTTAATTGTGACCTTTGCTGCCCTCTGGTGTGTAAAAGTAAGACCAAAAAGGTTGCAGCAAAAGAAAACTAACATGAGGGTTAAAGATGCCCGGTGGAGTTTTCTTGTTAATAAACAAAGCTTACATTTACATGCAGTGTTACTTACCAAAACATATTATGTGTGTATCCCTGAAGGTCAAGAAAATGTGTTGAATGCATTTCTTTCCTCAGAAAACATTTGCAAGGCCATTTTTTTGAAATTTTAAATCCTGCATACATTCATCCTTACTTGGTAGCTATTTTCTTCTTGTTGTCCTTGTCCTGTTACTGCCACCGGTTGATTAATGAAACAGGTACCCATTCATAGAAAAACAGCTCCACAGAGCTACTAGAGGTCAAAAACTCCACAAGGAACCCTTATATCAGTCTTAAAATACATGTGCTGGAAGACTTGAAAGGACATTGAGAACAGAAAGTTCTTCTCAAGCACTCATTAGTCTCATTCGATTGAGGTCTGTATACTGTAGCTTCTGCCCTGCTGATCTCTATTAGCGGTAATGAATTGGTTGATCCATGAGGACAAGTGATTGGCAGCTATTTTTTAAAAAAAACATATGATAATACTGTAAAAAAAAATGTTTTAGTGTGATTTTTTTCTTCCCTGAATTTCTTTTTCCACCTGTTTTTCTTTTCTTTCCGCCCCATAGGCAGGTAACAAAACAGGCTGCTTTTGGTGACAGTCACTATCAGTCGCTGCCCAAGTTAGATGCTCCCAGGAAGAAACCAAACTTCTCCTGCTGCAGCTGATCAAATTCATCAGAGCTGGACCTCATCACAGGTGGAAAAAGGACTACAAATGCAGAAACCTGCCAAAACAGATACGACACATAATCTCTGCAGAAGTATAGCAACTGAACAAATCATCGTTGTGAATAGCCAAAACAATTTAACATGGATTTAGTGAGCAACCAATCACAGGATCACAGCAGGATACCCACAGCTTCTCATCAGTTCACTCTTTTGTCATTCAAGGTTATTTAAACATGATGTATTGAGCTTCATTTCAGCCACAGCTTGGAGTCGTACTTTGGTTATTTTATGAATGTTTAAGTCAGTTCTTGCCAAGTGAAAATTATGTTCATTTTTTTTTTTATTATGCTATTACACATATTTGCATAGGTTCCTTGCACAGTTTGCCCAGTAGGCACTGCCATGACGTGAAGATACTCCAAGCAAATCATGAAAGAGAAAGACAGCTGTGGAAGTGAAGTAAAATGTGTGAGAAGGATTTGAAAGTGAAGCCAAGAGCATGTTTTTAAAGTGACATTAGTATGTGACACTGACAAGTACCTGCATGTGATAGTGGACAGATTTTAACATATTGTAATGGTGAGGAAATAAGACAAATAAGAATAGATTCTCATCTGGTTCGGTTGAGCTATTAACTGTGGCAGAAATGATCTGCAGCCTGTTGGAGGCCTGAAAGGAAACAGACGTTTGTTGTTTGCGCCACCCAGAAGGCCAAACTTTACTGCAAGTGAACTGCATCGATGGCCGACATGGAGACACTAAGAATCATGGGAGAACTTAAAGCAAGAGCATCTTTTCTGTTCGTATACGATGAACCCTGCTGCAATGTGGGACACTTTATGCTAATGTCACAACCCACCGTCTTTGATTTATTACCCCACAGTGTTACATTTCTTTTTATTTGACTTCCCACTGGGGATGACTGTTATAGAAGTTATATGTTTGGAGCTGAACATATAGCAGATCATGAATGCCTTAAAGGTCCCATATTGTAAAAAAGTGAGATTCTCAAGTCTTTTACATTATAAAGCAGGTTTAAGTGCTTTATAAATACTGTTAAACTATCAAAACGCTCAATATACGGAGGAACACACACAGCCCGTATTCAGAAATTGTGTGTTTGAAACAAGCCGTTAGGATTTCTGTTCATTTGTGATGTCACAAATATACAATATTTAGACCATTACACAGTTTTAAACGTAAACGTTCTAAATGTGTCCCAGTTTATTTCCTATTGCAGTGTATGTAAATGACATCAGCTGACAGGAAGTAAACATGGACCCAAACTGTTGCCTAGCAATGCAATTCCGTTGCAATTCCGTTGAAATGCACTAAAACGGAGCGTTTCAGACAGGAGGGTGAATACAGGCATATTCAGGCAGACAGTATGAGGAAAATAAAGTTTTTTTTTAAATATTACAGCATGTAAACATGTTCTAGTAGAAACATAAAATACAAGTATGAACCTGAAAATTAGCACGATATGGGACCTTTAAATAACTACTGTAATTTGAATTTCTGATATGAGGAATGAAAATGAGGTAGAAGAAACGTGGCAGGAAGCAGAGTCCTTACTTTTATCCCTCAGATGCAGTACATGACTGTAATTATGTTTGAATGCATACATGTTATCCTGGCAAATTGTCACTACTGATGTTATAGAATACGTCTTATTAGTATTTCTTAACAATAACGGCATACTATCCAAGTCATCAGTCTGCTGAAGGGCAGTGTAAAGGTAAAAGTAAAGGTGTCAATATGATATATATAAAGTAGTTTGTTTGAAGCATACTGAAACCTTTAGACTGTGTTTTCAGATGCCACATGGGTCTCGGTCCTGTTTGTGATGTTGACACACCTGACTCTCAGTGTCTGACTCTGAAGGTGAACAAAGTTCAAGAACCATCAGATATCTAAATGTGCATGTAGCATAGAACCCATTGCTTGGCTATTTATTTCCTCACAGATTCAATTTCTTTTTGAATAAATGTATTAACCTGTTAAACCCTAGCGCTATCCCCCGGAAAAAAACATTTTAAAATAACATACCCAAAATGAATCAGGAATAGCTCCTCACCCATAAGGCTCATATGCATATTTCTGGTCTCCTTTGAAAGGTAAGAAGCTGAGGAATATGATGCCATTGTAAGTAAGCCTATTTCTATTACCATTCCAGAGTAAATGGATATGCAATAAAGGAAAACATTTTTATCCTCGCCTAGTATATAATCTCAATTCCAAAGGTAATATCACCATTACAACCAAGATCTATGTATAAATTAATGTCTTTATTACAAGTGTGACTGTAAATCTGATGAAAATACACAAAAATACACAATTTATGTTACAATTTATAAAGACATAGTGAAGCAGTCTCCATGTTTTGGCCATGTTTACTGTTGCATGTTGACTGTTTACTGGGAGTTTTACTTCAACACACTATTTATTTCCATATAGCCATGTTACAAATACCCAAAACATTGAAAGAGTAATAAACACAATGAATATTGATCAATATTCATATATGACTGAAGAACTTGTGATATATAAATGGGTAGATAAATGGAGAATGGAGGGACCCACAGTGCTCTATGAGATATCCACAGATTTGTCTAAGCAAGCTGAAGAAAATGATATAAGGGCTATAAAGTCTAAAGGGATTCAAAGGCTTGTTGGTATAATTGCTTCGAGACAGCCACCAGGGCGCCACAAACATACAGAGCTCCCTACAGTGCAAGTCAACCTAACTTGACTAAGATGGCAGCTGACTAACCTAAGGAGATTTCAGAAAGGCCCTGAAGGTAAACTTATGTGCCTCTTCACTGAGGCTCACTGGGACTTCCCAGCAGCCCCAACTTTACTGTGGACTCGTAAGTGGCTAAAATCTGCCAGTTTTGGCGAAAGTAACATATGCATATTTGGTGAGACATTTTGGCAAGAACATAGATGTGTAAAATGTGAAGGGCGTGTGTTTAGGTGCTTTAGAAAGCTCGGAATTTCTACTTTCCAGCGATACCAAACATGTTATTGTAGACTGACGAGAAAATTATTAAAAGTCCCTTTATTAATAAAAATATAGTGTGAATGCCACAACAATCACAAGACTGATATCGTCCAGATAAAAGATTAGATCTTTATTTGGAGATTTAATCAAGAAATTTGATGCAAACATTTGTCACAGTTCATGAGTGAGGGTAGTTTGACCTTCAGCTAATGGAAGAAATGCTTCTAAAACCATTTAAACTTAGAAAGCTCAAATATGTTATACTAAAAGATGGCAAACAGACAATTTCCAATAGTGCTGATACTTTAATATTTATTATCATTATTAAAATGTACTTAAAGTATCAAAAATGGAATTTGTGTTGTGAGATTATTATTACTGATGCATGCGTTAACAAGTGTACAGCATTTTAATGCTGAAGCTTGTTAAGATAAGAAAAATCCAGCTTACTTTATATAATGTAGGCCTACATAGTGTCATCTACCAATTTTTTTCCCAAACTCTGGGCCATGGATCAATTACAGGCCTGAGAACATTTCCTAAAGGGCCGCAAGGAAACCATATGACTTTATAGGCTAACATAGATTATTTTTTGCTGTAATGACCTTAAACTTGGCACAGGCTGTGCCGCATTTTTCTCATTGTCAACAACAATATTCTGATTTTGAATTAAAGTAGGTAATTTGTATCCATGTAAACGTTGTCTGTCATCACCACCTTTTAGCTTTTAACAGTAAGCTACATGAAATCTGTGTGAGGACTAAAGCTGAGAGATCATTAAATTGTTAATAGAAAAACAATCCGCAGTACCAAAGATATCATCTTTTTTTATTCCACGCATCTTTTTTCATTGTCAAGAGAATCGATGGAGTTCTCCGTGTGTAACAATTAGGGGGCTCTATTGGCAGAAATAGAATATAATATTAATAACTATGTTTTCTTTAGTGTATAATCACCTGAAAATAATAATTGTTGTGTTTTTGTTACCTTAGAATGAGCAGTTTATATCTACAAAGGGAGTAGGTCCTCTTTACGGAGCCGGTTGCTATGTTGCACCGCCATATTTCTGCCATAGCCCTGAACGGCTTGGGCCGGGGTCGATAACGTCACTCGCTCCCTTCACCGCCGCCGCTGCTCTCTCTCACTTCACCACTCACTTCCCATATACACCCACACACTCTAAGCACTGGCTCTCCTCCAAATGACCTACACTACTCTTACAACAACAGCTCTAGAGAGGGCCATTCGCATTTTCACTTCAGCCACCGTAGTTCTCCTACAGGCTTAGCACACAGCTTGGTTGCGATCTGCAACCTCACTGCTAGATATCGCCAGATCCTACACACTGCTCCTTTAAGTACAGTACTTGGGTAAATGTACTTAGTTACTTACTAGTTATTACTATCTATCTATCTATCCATCTATCTATCTATCTATCTATGTATCTGTCTAGTATCTATCTGTCTGTCCATCTGTCTGTCTGTTCGTCTGTCGCTCACTCAAGTAATCTGCACCCCCATTATACCGGCATAAAGGAGGAGACAAATCAATAAATCAGATAATTTCTTGGTTGCTGCTCTGAAAGAACCTCCTGTTAGCCATACTCCCCGAACGTCTGCAAGTGTCTCCGAGCATAGCTGTTTGAATAAATGCAACATATGTTTGGGATTTTGCACTGTGTCTGTTAAGTGTGCATGTGTGTGTGTGTGTGTGTGTGTGTGTGTGTTTGTGTGTTTAGAGCTGGCACGGGTCCCTGTCTCCACTTCCCATCTGTTTACATTGTCATGTGCTTGATGAGGCGAGACCACTCATTTGTCAAACAACATGTGGGGTAGTGGAGGTGGGGATGGGGTGTGTGTGGAGTAGCAGCTGAGAATGGTGTGTGTGTGTGCGTGTGTGTGTTCAGTGGTAACAGGGGGATAATTAGATAAGGGGACTGTGTAGCAGAAAGGTTAATGACAGTAATGAATATATTAGTGTAGAGCAGAGAGAGCAGGTTCTCTTTGCTGTTTTGCATCTGCAGGTTCAGAAAAAGCTCACAAAATTGCTATAAATTATGTGCAGTTTTGTGAAGTAAACTATTCTTTCCAAAAGACAAAAAAAGACAATTAAGTCTGATATGTGATATCTGAAGTTGCTCCATGGAAGACAAACTATAAACATGGTAAACTGAATTCATGTATGATGTTTTATCGAGTCATTTTTCTGTTAAGGTTTTAGTTCAAAATTAAAATGTTGTTGAATTTAAAGTTTAACTGCTGCTGTCTGATTAATGTACAAAACTCCTTTACGTAAAATGTTTTGATCTGAAAATGAGGTGGCATCAGCTCCATGTAAAACAAGCTTTTACATTTTATGCTCAAATTATTTGAATTATTGGAGTGAAAATGAGCTGTATCCTGCGTCCGGTGGAGTTATGACAGAAATGTAATCTTGTATTTCACGTTCCAAGATTTTCCCAAACCTTTGCAAAAAACTGAAAAGATCAGATCTTAAATTAATTTAAACCCTTGTGACGCATCCTTCAAACCTCATCAGTCAGACTGTCAAACTTTTACACAGACTGATGAAGGGAGTGGGGTGTCACCATCTGGAAAGGTCAGAGGTCAGAAAACGGGACCACTGGTCACTCTGATGACATCTGGGACGGCAGACTGTCTGTCCAAATCGACCTCCACACACACAAGTAAGCCCGCACAGCCACCCCTAACACACACACACACACACACACACACACACACACACACACACACACACACACACACACACACGCACAGTCTGGTGCACCCGATGGATATCTGTCATATTGTTTGTCATGTCTGGTTTTGACAAAGTCGTCAAAGACACACAAACCATTTCAGCAATGTCTGGCAGTCTGGCTCATGCTGTGTGCGTGTGTGTGTGTGTGTGTGTGTGTGTGTGTGTGTGTGTGTGCATGCATGGGGGAGATATTTTTTCACCTGATATTGTAAATAGATCTCATAAATTGCTATCTTGAACAAAGGGATAGTGTCACAACATCTTTAGCTGGAATGTTTTTGGGGGTTTTAACATTTTATGGCGCCTATTTTGATCTTTAGATCTTAGAAACCATGTGGGGGTTTTTTTAAGTCAATTTAGTCTCCAGTCATGACTTTGTGTGTAAACATCAGTTTTTCTGAGTTCATGTAAATGCAGCTGGTGTTGCACACTGTGTGTTATACCACTTCAGCAGGCAAGAGGGCAGCAGCCTCCTGTAATATGATAAGAGTGTTGTACTGTAGTCCTGTGGCATTGTGACTAGTGTTAATTGCTGTTATATCACTCGCATAAATTAAAGGTCTCTCATTATTAGCATTTACATATAATTTATGTTAAAGATGTTTATTGTGCATGATGGTAACTGCATTTTAAGCACTTGAAATTTCCTGGAAAGTAACTCCAAATAATACACATGTTAGTTTATTATAGTCTATCATTCGTTGAGGCTATATCACACTGAGAAGTTATCGCTGGAAAGTTATATTAGAGGGAAATGTCTAAATATATTGACCTGAGTTTGTAGTATTGAATCTGCCAAAGAGTCTGTGGACTTCACCCAGAAGCACATCATATGTGGACTATGTTGAGACCGTCATTTTACACCAGCAAATACTCAAATCTGGTTAAACGGGCAAGTTTTTAGGTTGGAATCAGAGAAAAATGGTTCTTTTCTGTGTGTTGGTGTACCAGCATTTCAGTTTTATTTCAATTTTATTTTCTGATTTAATAGAAATCTAGCCTAAGAGACACTTGTCCCTGTGCTCAGCACCTCTAAAACCATTATAAAACGTTAAAGCAATAATGGGAAACATTTTTGTTCGTGTGATGTGTGAGTCAGTGTAATGACAGAGGAGACACTGCAGTTCTGTTTATCTCAATGACCGCTCAGTTAGCTCTGTAGAAGGACGGGCATGGATTAGAGGCCGTTTTATAATGTGTGTTAATCTGACAGATTAGCTTGATTAGGTTAATCTGAGAACACTGGTGTGTGTGAGTGTGGGAGTATATCTCTGCGTGTTACAACTGATATCTAAATGTCTTTGCTGGCAAGATTCAAAGTTGATGTGACAGTATTTGACGGGATGCCAGGCTGTATTCTTCACAGTGTCTAAACACTGTTTTGTTGATGTCTTGTCAATAAACTCCAGCTGCAGTCGATGTCCACACAGTCCCTCTCTATAAACTGAATACCCTTCAGAGACCAGACATCTGTATTCCTGTCTGAGGTGGTATCCCCACTGGAATTTGAAAATTACATTTTAACCGCTAAAAATTCGATTTAGTGTGGTTTATCTGAGTCGAAGGGTAAAAAAAAAAACAGGTTGTGTGCTTTCACATTCATCTATCAAATCCACTGGCAGACCATTGGCATCTATACGTGTGCGTGTGTCTGCACACAAAGCAGGCACCCACTGACATTATGACCCTCCGAGCCCACACGACAACATATAGAGATCTCTTCTACAAACTGTATTGATATATTGACCAAACTCATCACACAAGAGCAGCTGATATCGACATGTTGTTCACACAGGAATGTAACCTAGATTTGGTTTGGAGCAGCTGCCATCTAGTCTATCGCAAATACTATTACTTTGCTGAGGTAAATATAAGTAGAGGTAACACTGTAGCTGTATTATATATTTTTCTTATTTCTTACTACCATGAAAAGGCCCAAACCAACGTCCTCTATTTCAATACTTTGCGACTTCTCTTTCCTGTCTCTCGCCCAATCACTACTGAAAACGTAACTATCATATGATATATAGCAAATATATAGGATATTATATAAAGTTTTACTCAAATTTGTTTTACTGCCACTAATTTCTTTAATGCAACTTGTGATTTTTAGGTTGTAGCGGGCTCAGTTTTAAAGCTAGAGTGAAGATATATGCATCATATGAAACTAGAAAACCTATGGAATCCGTTAATGCCAACCATGTCATACTAGGGGAGGCTAAATAACGCTCCAAGGTTATGCTAAATTTGGCGAGGAAAAACTGGCATGGCCATTTTCAAAGTGGTCCCTTGACCTCTGACCTCAAGATAGGTGAATGAAAATGGGTTCTATGGGTACCCACGAGTCTCCCCTTTACAGACATACCCACTTTATGATAATCACATGCAGTTTTGGGCAAGTCATAGTCAAGTCAGCACACTGACACACTGACAGCTGTTGTTGCCTGTTGGACTGCAGTTTGCCATGTTATGTTTTGAGCATATTTTTTCTGCTAAATGCAGTACCTGTGAGGGTCTCTGGACAATATTTGTCATTGTTTTGTGTTGTTAATTGATTTCCAATAATAAATATATACATACATTTGCATAAAGCAAGCATATTTGCCCACTCCCATGTTGATAAGAGAATTAAATACTTGACAAATCTCCCCTAAGGTACATTTTGAACAGATAGAAAATGTGCGATTAATCACGATTAACTATGGACAATCATGCGATTATTAGCAATTCAATATTTTAATAGATTGACAGCCCTAAAAGTTTATATTTTTTTATAAGATAAGATAAGATAAGATAAGATATACTTTTATTGTCCCCGTGGGGAAATTTTTCCCGGACTCCGTCCAACTGCAGTTACAAACACTAAATTATAACAGCATCACCAACAATATTAAATGATTCCACACAAGATAGGGAAACAGTTTCACAGAAACAGATGTTTCAACACATACACAGTCCACGTACATAATGGCACATACTATCACACACACCATGGCAGGTATTGCACCCAGGTAGTGCACTGCACCGTCTACCGTCTAGCCCATATTGCACAGACAATAGTCCAATTTTAATATAATTTCCCTAAACAGCGAGGCACCATAGTTGGTAGCAAACGTTACTAAACCGTAAGTAAATGGTTTGTTTGTTGGAGACTATTTACAGCTTTGTATTAATACACATATGATGCACTAGTCACCATATAAGAAACATATTTTTACAGAGATCAACATCAGCTACATTTGCATTTTACTTGGCTGCTAAAATTGTGAATCGTGCCACATAAAGATAGTCACCATATGCTAATTTAGTCTCTGGTCATTTGTTTATTCTTTAGTGTGAAACTCACAACACAACGTTATACTCTCTCTTTATGTTCCACAAACATACCGAGTCCAACATCAGGAAACATCAACATATCACCGTCATCTCTTTTGCTCTCGCTCTCTCTTTCTCTCTTACACACACACACACACACACACACTGTGCTTCTTCCATTTTGCCTGATGGTTTGGTGGCCTGCTGTTTTTCTGTACTCAATTACACTAAACAAGAGACAATAGCTTACACACACACCCACACAGACACACACACGCACTCACAACACACTTATCAAGTGATTAACTGTCAAACTGCACAGCCAGAGTTCAGCAAAGGTCAGGATTGATCTACATAGACAGATGGAGAGCCCCATTAGAGTGAGTGCGTGCGAGCGTGCATGTGTGTGGGCGTGAATGCGTGCGTCAGAGTGTGTGTATCCAGTCCCTACCCCCTTCACTTATTGCCCCCCCCCCACACACACACACACACACTCACAAGCACACACTCCCCTGTGGCGCTGCTCTGTGCAACTAGTTCATGTTACCATGGAAACGATGAGCTTGCTGTACATCATCATGATGGGGTCGTGGCACAGTGAAAGGTCAAAGGTCATGGGTGGCATGGTGTGTGTCTGTGTGTGTCTGACTGTCCTGAGGGGAAATTCTTGTGGGAGAACGTTTTGTGGGCAATCAACCTAAAAAAAAGCAGTTTGAAACCATTTACATGTCAAAGATACACTCAGAGGTTGTATTTAGACAATTAGATTTATTACACTGAGCAGAATAGATGAGTAGAAGGCATCCACGCCATTCATGCATTCATGCATTTATATTGTGAGCTTGGAATTATGAGGTTTTATTAGTCAGAGTATGGGAACAAAATTGTTTTATTTTATTAATTAATTGATTTAAAACAATAGAAATATAAATTTTTTGAGAAACTCACAAAAGCTGAAATTATAAATAATTTCCACATAGATCAGAGCCTGCATGCCCGAGAGGAAGTTAATGTTAATGTAAAGGTTAATGTTTTGGCAAAGAGCTGATTAGATCCGCCACTAATAACTAAATTGAATTCCAATAAGTAACCAATATCACGTTCAAATTCTCACATTTATAACAAACCAAATTTCATGAAAATCAGTTCAGCTCAAGCGAGTAACAGTGGATTTTGTAAAAAAAAAAAAAAAAGTCTGCTCAATACACATTGTATTTGTTTAGTAGCAGGTCTTACTTGTCCAACATGGCGGACGCGACATACAGCAGTCGGGCAGGTGTGATTGCGGAGAAAGTGACCAATCATAAGAGGGCCAGTGCCTCCCTTGGTTTCCGCCCCCAAATTGTCAAAAGTTAGGTTGATTCGCACGAGCAGGATTCCACTTTGAGAGCAGAGTCACCTGTGAGAGCGTGTATGCCCTCCAGAGCTCGCCAAGCAAACCCTCTCTCACATGTGATGTCCTCTCTGCACTCACTGCTTAGTTCAATACGTAGGTGCCATTCTTTGCCTCTCCCTATGGCTGCGGTCGAAAAATGTTTATTGCTTAGGAAGGTTTCTAATGGAGTCAAATGATGGAAGTATCTAAGTAGCATCCATGATAAGAGCTGTTTTAATTCTCTAAATGCTAAGGAAAGGTGCTTCAATGCTTCTTTTCTTATCTCTTTTAGCATAGGATACACTGGACCATCCTTTACCAAAGGAAAGGAGATAATGCCGCCCCACAATTGTAGTTTCATCACGGCAGAACCACGTCACTAACATCCACTGCCGTCGCATCATAATTACGAAGCCCAGTGAAGTCGTATTCTCTGAACACCACGGTTGTCTTTTCCTAAGTCATTATGAATTCTCCTTCACACCTTTCCTTGACCTCATGACATTTTCCATCGAGGTCAAGAAAACGTGGTTAGGAAAAGACATCAGGACGTACTTTTCTCACTTTCCTCAGTTTTGTTACTCACTCACAGCTGCCTGTACAACTGCCGGTTGTTGAATTAGTGCAGGAGGACTTACATTGTGCAAGTGGCAGTTAAAGCTGAAGTAGGCGAGATTGGAGAAATGTGATTAAAAAAAGTTCTTTTTTTAAAACGGTTGCTATATCGTGACAGAAGTGCATGAAACTGGTAACCTGAAAGAAATCATGTGTCCTCCGGTTCTCATTATGGCATTTGCAAGATTTCACTTACCGGAGGAAAACAAGCAGTCAGAGATGATCTGGAGTCTGCTGTCCAGCTGCTGTCTATGAGAGCCGGCTGTCAATCACTCGCGAACTCCAACCAAACGGTCAAACTAGGCAGCGCTGATCAAATATGAATCAATATTATGTTACGTTAATGCCTATTTCTCGCCTCAAATGCTTTCAGAATCATCTTGTAGTGTACTGTTTAGCTGCAAAATTAGAAAGTTTTTGACGCCACCGCCATTGTGAAATCTGGTGAAGAAACGGCAAGTTCTGGTCACATGACCGGAGCACAGCCAATTGGAACGCTCTCTCAATGAAATGACCTGTGATTGGTCAAAGTCTTCCGTCACAGGCTAGATTTTCTAAAGCCTGTAAACAGAGCCATGAGGAGGTGCAGAAGTCTAGCTTTCTCTCAGAACACTTGAATTACAATATGCTGAAAGGTTATTATGGATTTTTTGCCCAATGATGCCAAAAATATACTGCCTACTGTCACTATAACTGTGCATGTGAAGAAACATAATTTGATCATGAGTATGTTTTATTGTGCCCGCGACATATGACTTATGTATATCTAATGCTATAGGCAGTAAACGAATTAGTTTAGGCAGATTATCAAAACCACTGAGTGAGCACATCCGAAGTAACTGTTTGATTGCTTAAAGTTGAAACAGGAAGTTGGTTATGGATGTTTACAATGAACAGCTTCATTTTACCATTTACCTTTAGTTTCTTTTACTAATAAATTTGGCTTGCTTGGGGTTTTACCTACAACAGGTCTGATAGTTGACTCAGATTTTCAATCTGTCACTAATTCTTATTAGAAAAGCTGTTATGTTACCAGATTTCAGCAGTTAACTCAATGGGGATGATGTTATTATTACGGATAAGAATGATGAGCAAAACTATGAAAGATACGAGTTGTAATTAAAGTATCCTTTAAATCACTTAGCTTTAGTTTTCCCATGTCTGGTCCTTTCCGAATTTATGTTATTACCATTGCTGTTATTCTGTAATTTTTCATTTGTCTTTGTGCTTTAAAATTTGATTACTAGGCTATTAGTTTTGAATTTATTTTGCTCAACCGTTTTCTTGTTTCTTTTTTCCTTGATTTTCATTTTTGTAAAGCGCTCTGAGCTACTTTATTTCTTCTTCTTCCTTCTCTTCTTCTTCTTGGCATCATATCGTGTGTCTGTATGTTGTAATGTCACTGTAGTACATGACTTGTCAGTGTTTCTCCTCTTCAGCATGAGCAGCCTTTGCTTCTACAGTAAATAAAGTGATGCTGATGTGATTCTCATGTGGTGCTCGGGGTGTGTGTGTGTGTGTGTGTGTGTGGTGCACAGTGAGAGAGAATAGCGAGCGAGAGAGAGGGAGATAAATGCTGCTGTCGTGCTGTGCGGTGCGCTCCGTCACTTTGATAAATCTCACAGCGAGCTGACGACACCTGCTGACAGCACACTAAAATCTGATTGGCTGGAACAGCTCCAGGTCAGGAGGATGCTAATGGATATGATGTGGACAACAAATCGCACACAGCAATGTAGACACACACACAAGGACACACGTGAACAAATAGGTCACACACACATACAGTATGAAAAATATCCTGCACACACTCATACAGTATTTGGACACACAA
>CAKAOH010028228.1:15890-31029 GCA_916701665.1 Sebastiscus tertius | reverse complement strand
ATTTTTTTTCTCGTAAAGTTATGACTTTATTCTCGTAATTTTACTATTTTTTTCTTGTAAAATTGTGACTTTATTCTCGTCATATTACGATTTTTTTTCCCATACAGTTATGACTTTATTCTCGTCATATTACGACTTTTTTTCTCATAAAGTTGTGACTTTATTCTCGAAATATTATGATTTTTTTTCTCATACAGTTATGACTTTATTCTCATCATATTACGATTTTTTTGCTCGTAAAG
Organism: Sebastiscus tertius; assembly: GCA_916701665.1. Classification (NCBI taxonomy): domain Eukaryota; kingdom Metazoa; phylum Chordata; class Actinopteri; order Perciformes; family Sebastidae; genus Sebastiscus; species Sebastiscus tertius. The sequence continues at coordinate 30,787 of CAKAOH010028228.1, read as the reverse complement.
TTATGACTTTATTCTCGTAATATTAAAAAAAAATTCTTGTAAAGTTATGACTTTATTCTCGTAATAGTACTATTTTTTTTCTCGTAAAGTTATGACTTTATTCTTGTTATATTACGACTTTTTTTCTCGTAAAGTTGTGACTTTATTCTCGTAATATTACAACTTTTTTTCTCGTAAAGTTGTGACTTTATTCTCATCATATCACTATTTTTCTTCTCATAAAGTTGTGACTTTATTCTCGTAATATTCCGACTTTTTTTCTCGTACAGTTATGACTTAATTCTCGTAATATTACGACTTTTTTTCTCGTACAGTTATGACTTAATTCTTGTAATGTTACTATTTTTTTTCTCATAAAGTTATGACTTTATTCTTGTAATATTATGATTTTTTTTCTCATACAGTTATGACTTTATTCTCATCATATTACGATTTTTTTGCTCGTAAAGTTATGACTTTATTCTCGTAATATTAAAAAAAAATTCTTGTAAAGTTATGACTTTATTCTCGTAATAGTACTATTTTTTTTCTCGTAAAGTTATGACTTTATTCTTGTTATATTACGACTTTTTTTCTCGTAAAGTTGTGACTTTATTCTCGTAATATTACAACTTTTTTTCTCGTAAAGTTGTGACTTTATTCTCATCATATCACTATTTTTCTTCTCATAAAGTTGTGACTTTATTCTCGTAATATTCCGACTTTTTTTCTCGTACAGTTATGACTTAATTCTCGTAATATTACGACTTTTTTTCTCGTACAGTTATGACTTAATTCTTGTAATGTTACTATTTTTTTTCTCATAAAGTTATGACTTTATTCTCGTAATATTATGATTTTTTTTCTCATACAGTTATGACTTTATTCTCATCATATTACGATTTTTTTGCTCGTAAAGTTATGACTTTATTCTCGTAATATTAAAAAAAATTCTCGTAAAGTTATGACTTTATTCTCGTAATAGTACTATTTTTTTTTCTCGTAAAGTTATGACTTTATTCTTGTTATATTACGACTTTTTTTCTCGTAAAGTTGTGACTTTATTCTCGTAATATTACCACTTTATTTCTCGTACAGTTATGACTTTATTCTCGTCATATCACTATTTTTCTTCTCATAAAGTTGTGACTTTATTCTCGTAATATTCCGACTTTTTTTCCCGTACTGTTATGACTTAATTCTCGTAATATTACAATTTTTTTCTCGTAAAGTTATGACTTTATTCTCGTCATATTACGACTTTTTTTCTCGTAAAGTTGTGACTTTATTCTCGTAATATTATGATTTTTTTTCTCGTAAAGTTATGACTTTATTCTCGTAATTTTACTATTTTTTTTCTCGTAAAGTTATGACTTTATTCTCGTAATTTTACTATTTTTTTTCTCGTAAAGTTATGACTTTATTCTCGTAATTTTACTATTTTTTTCTTGTAAAATTGTGACTTTATTCTCGTCATATTACGATTTTTTTTCCCATACAGTTATGACTTTATTCTCGTTTTATTACGACTTTTTTTCTCGTACAGTTATGACCTAATTCTCGTAATATTACAATTTTTTTTCTTGTAAAGTTATGACTTTATTCTCATCATATTACGACTTTTTTTCTCATAAAGTTATGACTTTATTCTTGTCATAATACGATTTTTTTTCTCTTAAAGTTGTGACTTTATTCTTGTAATATTATGATTTTTTTTCTCATACAGTTATGACTTTATTCTCATCATAATACGATTTTTTTGCTCGTAAAGTTATGACTTTATTCTCGTAATATTAAACAAAAATTCTCGTAAAGTTATGACTTTATTCTCGTCATATCACTATTTTTCTTCTCATAAAGTTGTGACTTTATTCTCGTAATATTCCGACTTTTTTTTCGTACAGTTATGACTTTATTCTCGTAATATTATGATTTTTTTTTCTCGTAAAGTTATGACTTAATTCTCGTAATTTTACTATTTTTTTTCTCGTAAAGTTATGACTTTATTCTCGTAATTTTACTATTTTTTTTCCGGAAAGTTGTGACTTCATTCTCGTCATATTACGATTTTTTTCCCGTACAGTTATGACTTTATTCTCGTTTTATTACGAAATTTTTTCTCGTACAGTTATGACTTAATTCTCGTAATATTACAATTTTTTTTCTCGTAAAGTTATGACTTTATTCTCATCATATTACGACTTTTTTTTCTCATAAAGTTATGACTTTATTCTCGTCATAATACGATTTTTTTTCTCTTAAAGTTGTGACTTTATTCTTGTAATATTATGATTTTTTTTCTCATACAGTTATGACTTTATTCTCATCATATTACGATTTTTTTGCTCGTAAAGTTGTGACTTTATTCTCGTAATATTAAAAAAAATTCTCGTAAAGTTACGACTTTATTCTCGTAATAGTACTATTTTTTTTTTTCTCGTAAAGTTATGACTTTATTCTTGTTATATTATGACTTTCTTTCTCGTAAAGTTATGACTTTATTCTCGTAATCTCCGATTTTTTTGTCCCTCAATGTGGCCCCATACCTCAGTGCAAATGTTTTGCGGCTCTAGACAGATTTTTTTTTTTTTTTGCCTAATGTGGTTCTTTTGAGAGTAAAGGTTATATGGCCTCTATACCTTAAACCAGCCCTGAACAGGATGACTGATGGGGAGCAGGGCTCGTCCAGTCACGTCCAGTCACTTTATGCTTATAATTCAATAGTTTGTGTGTGCCTCTAATTTTCTGGAGGAGCCCCTTTGACCATGAAATTGAAAACCGTTGCTTAATTGTGGTGGCTTTTTTTGTGGTGTGAGGTTGGAAAACGGGTAATGTCTTGCATCAGCTTTATTCATCTGATGATGTAATGATGTTGAGAGTGGTGAACGTTGCACATCTTTCCATCCCTTATATGGAAAGTCTAAAAATCGATATTATCCTATGGCTTTGTAAACATTTTTATAAACAATTAATTGTGCCCAATGTCATCATACTGAGTGATGCGATTTGTATGGTAAATATTTATTTTTTTGTTTTTATTATATCAATATTTTGGTATAATTGTGAAAGCTGTTCATATATAAATAGCCAGTTTTAATCAATCTGTTTTTACTATTTCCGCCCTATAAAGTTGAAAGAAATGAGTCCTTTTTTAAACCATTATACTCGACTAAATATAGCCGTGTTCTGCCGACGAGTGTCTGAAGAACTTTTCTACGACCATTTTTCTTGTTTTTCAAGTGCACCTTAAGGCTCCCAGGACTCACTTGCTACATGTGAAACCGTCTGAGCACCTCTTTCTTTTTGTAACCAGTCTGCAATCTTCCCCACAGCTTTTATGCCAAAGTGTCCGACCTGCACACTGAACTTTACAAAGGCTCGGTGGCTGCGATGGCCAACCCGCTGGTGGCATTCACCCTGATCAAGAGGCTACATTCAGAGTGGCTGAATGTAGTCTACAGCAACGAAGCCCTGGAGAACGCACAAGGTTAGCTCACGGCTTTCTTTACTGTCACATCTGGTGGTGATAACTACCCCCCCCTCCTCTTCTCTGCTGTCACCACCCAACCCCCCCCAGTTCACCTTTTGGCCCTCTGCTGTTCAGCCCTCAGGTCCAGTTACGAGGAGGAAGAGGGCAATCTGCCCAAACTGGAAGACCTCCAGGGGGCCGCCAAGGGGCTGATGAGGCTGCAGGATGTGTATGCTCTCCAGGTTGCAAGCCTCGTAAGGGGTCGTTTCCAGAGAGTCACTAATGGCAAGCCTACTGATATCTACCTGCCTGCAGTGTCCGTCCCGCTGTCTGGTGATGACTGCTTTCTGGTTGGAAAGGTACACAAACCATTATTTTCCTTTATTGCTTCCTCCCGTTGTTTTTATTTTATTTTCCTCGGTGGAAAAAGTACCAACACCACAATCTGAAATACTCCATTACAAGCAAAAGGCCTGTATTCCAAAGCCTACCTAAGTAAAACAACTGAAGTATTATCAGCAAAATGTACTTAAAGTATCAAAAGTAAAGTACTTTTAGAGATTAAAGATTTTTACTGATGCGTGGATGTATAAGCAGCATTTTACTGTTGTAGGTGCTTGAGGTGGAGCCAGTATTAACTACTTTATAGTATTAACTACTTTATAGTAGGGCTGTCAATCGCAAATGAATCACACATTTTCTATCTGTTTAAGTTGTACCTTTAAAGGGAGATTTGTCAAGTATTTAATCCTCTTATCAACATGGGAGTGGGTAAATATACTGCTTTATGCAAATGTGTGTATATATTTATTATTGGAAATCAATTAACAACACAAATCAATAAGAGATATTGTCCAGAAACCCTCACAGGTACTGCATTTGCAGCCCAACAGGAAACAACAGCTGTCAGTGTGTCAGTGTGCTGACTTGACTATGACTTGCCCCAAACTGCATGTGATTATCATAAAGTGGGCATGTCTGTAAAGGGGAGACTCGTGGGTACCCATAGAACCCATTTACATTCACTGATCTGGAGGTCAGAGGTCAAGGGACCCCTTTGAAAATGGCCATGCCAGTTTTTCCTCGCCAAAATTTAGCGTAACTTTGGAGAGTTATTTAGCCTCCTTCGTGACCAGCTAGTATGACATGGTTGGTACCGATGGATTCCTTTCATATGATGCCAGTATCTTCTCTCTAGCTATAAAACTGAGCCCACTACAACCTTAAATATCCCAAGTTGCATTAATGCGTTCAAGAAATTAGTGGCGTTAAAACAAATTTGCGTTAACGCGTTATTGCAGAGTTAACTTTGACAAACCCTACTTTATATACAGTGGGGTAGTTTAGTCTGGAGGCTTCCAATCTATGTGTCGGCCCCCTCCAAAGAATCACAAGATAAAGCTGAGAGGTCCTGAGATGATTAAAGAGAAAGGCAAGTTCTGTTACACAGATGTGTGTACAGTTTTTGAACCTTTCTCTTATCATTGCTTTTTTTGTGAAATATTTGAGAGTTGTATCTCTTTTTGCATCAAGTTTAAAGGGCAAAATCCCTCGTTGGTGAAACTACTAACAACTCATAGACATGTGAAACATGACCAGAGGCTCAAACTAGACACAGCTTCTTTGTAAGCCAAAACGGTTGGGAACCACAGGTTTGATCTTCAACAATGTATTGTTGATATTTTTTATTTATCTGAAAAGTACAACTATACCTTGCAAATACATGTAGTTGAGTAAAAAGTACAATATTTCCCCCTGAAAGGTACTGGAGTAGATGTATAAACATAAAATGGAAATAATATTGTACAAGTACCTCAAAATTGTACTTAAGTGCAGTTCTTGAGTAAATGTGCTTTGTTGCTTATTTGCCACCTCTGTATTTCCTAAATTATAGCAAGGAGACATGATGAGAGTGTGTTGAAACAAGTCTGTCATCCTTCGTGGTCACTTTCCAGAGTGAAATAAGTAACAAGTGCTGGTGTAAAGTCATGACACAGAGAGATATTTGGAAGCTGTTACTGTGAAAATGTCCCTCCCTGATTAACATCCCACTCCAAAGGCCTGCAAAATACTTTGATTCCAAACCTGTCAGTCATTGTGTGGTGGGAATCCAGACAGCCTGGAAAAAGTGGAGTTCTTCCCGCTGCGTGCCTGGGAATCCGTTTCATGTGAAGATGAAGATACTATTATACATATATGAAAGAAAAAAAAGGTTACCCCGTTATAAATTCCACTGTCTATATCCAGTGCTGATGTGTAAGGGCAGGGCACTGTGGGATATCCTCTTGTATGGAAAAGACATTATCTCACGCAGCAGAAGCGTTTGGAGTAGAGAGCATGAGCTCGCCTTCACTTGTACTGCGGCTGAGATTATCTGAGAGCATTTGTATACAGAGATGCTTAGTTTTATGGTGTTGTCAGTAAAAGAGCTGCCTGCACGTGCTTTCATATGGCTGTTAAAATGCCCTTCAACACCAGCAGGGTCTGTTAACACACGTTTGTAGCTTGTCAGTTTCATTTGGAGACATTTTAAAATAGAATACCAGCTGATTCATCCCTCAGTCTATTCTGAGATCTGCACAATATCAACTATTTTTAAGATTCATTGGGTCTTTAGAGACTCCCAAATTATGGGGTGCAATGTTGTGAACTGGTCGTGTGGTAGGGCAGATAAATTGGTGTGTGTGATCGGTTGAGAGTGTGTTTTTTGGGGGTTAAATGGCACACTGTGCTGTCTGGAGGGGTTGTGGATATAATCTGTGATGCAGGGGAGCCACATGTCACCCTGTTGCTATGGGGGTGCTGTCAGGCCTGCAGTCGGCACCTACTTAAAGGGACGGTTTGTAACTTCTTACATGTTTAAATCACCCTGGTCTGGGTCCCATGCTCGCTCGCAAATGCGCGCTCACGTGTGTCTACGCTGATCAGACTCAGACTCCAACACAAACTACAGTGAAGCACCAAAACCTAAAAGTTGTATCTAGTGAAGCCCGTCTGTTAAACAGTGTTGGCCGCGGCTGTAGCTTTGGTCTCCAGGGCCGGAGTCTCTGCTGTACTCTGCTCCTCTGCCTGCTTGCCTTCACTCAGCTCACTCCACCTCACGTGCATGCGCGCTCACTACACACTGCAGAATAGTTAGTTTAGCTCTGAGAATATCTAGTGACGTTTGTGCAGAAATAACTGCTGCAGCTCCTCCAGACCAACAGAGGTTTTCCGTGTCTTGTGAAGTGACGGGGCTCCGCAGAGAGAAACGTTATCGTCTCTGACCGGGTGCCGGTGTAGCTGCGGTCGGGAGGCTGAGGCCGGAAAAGCCAACACTAGGATCAGCATTGATTCATGGAGAGACCTTGGTCTGGTCAGCTAACATTACTGCCAAGCAGCTGAAATCTAGAGTGATATTGTGCTTTTAGCTGACGTGTGTCTCCTCACTGTTTTGAGCGATGCTTCCACAGGTGAAGCTGTTAACAAGCAATTCTGATTCTTACAAAAAGTCCCTTTAATCATGTCAAGTCTGCTACAAAAGGGGGTTAAGAGCAGGTAAAGAGATATACTGGCAGCCAGTGTTCATGACTTCCTTATTGTAAAGATAATCCTTGAGGTGTTCTTTGATCAACAGACATGTAGCTCTGTCCACAGAGGTCAGACAGGTGGAATCTCTTAGACTGACATGCTGACAGTGGACAAGGTTGAGAAAATAGTAAACATTTTTTTTAAAGTCCAAAGAGACTAGAGCAGCAACAATTAGTCGTTTAATCGACTAGTCGATCGAAAGAAAATGAATAGCCAACTATTCTGATAATCAATCATTTCAGTCATTTTTTTAAGCAAATGTCAAAATATTTGCTGGTTTTAACTACTCAAATTTGAGGAATTACGGTTTTTATTTGTCGTACATGATAGTAAATTAAACATTTTTGGCTTTAAACTGTTGGACAGAAAAAAAATATACAGTTTGAAGTAGGGCTGTCGATCGATTAAAATATTTAATTGCAATTAATCGCAGATTGTCCATTGTTAATCACGATTTATCGCGCATTTTTTATATATGTATGTATATACCTTAAATTGAGATTTGTCAAGTATTTAATCCTCTTATCAACATGAGTGTGGACAAATATGCTGCTTTATGCAAATGTATGTATATATTTATTACTGTAAATCAATTAACAACACAAAACAATAACAGATATTGTCCAGAAACCACAATAGACCACAGACCATGGAGGTATAAGAGGGTCCAATAGACCACAGACCATGGAGGTATAAGAGGGTCCAATAGACCACAGACCATGGATGTATAAGAGGGTCCAATAGACCACAGACCATGGATGTATAAGAGGGTCCAATAGACCACAGACCATGGATGTATAAGAGGGTCCAATAGACCAATTCAATTCAATTCAATTCAATTCAATTTATTTTTATATAGCGTCAAATCATAACAGAAGTTATCTAGAGGCGCTTTATATATAGAGCAGGTCTTGGACTGTACACCGTAGTTTAGAGACCCAACAAGATCCACTAAGCGCGCTGTGGCCAGGAAAAATGTGTGTGTGGGATGTCCCTGTGATTGATGCCCGCGCGTTGGTTCCCGCAGCACCAGCATGCTTGCTGGGAGTTCTTGATGTCTTTGGCAGTGACCGGGAAGTCTCATTCTCCAGGCTGCCACTTTGTCACTTAGGCTTGGTAGTCCCTCGTAAAGACGGAATTAATTAATGATGGTAGCAGTTGGTGTCAACCGCAGACGCAGCAGCAGATGCAGCCACAAACCAAGTGGCATCCAGATCCAGGTGAAACCCCGCTCCAGGTGTACTCCTGCTCCAGGTATATCCTCGCTCCAGGTGTATCCCCGCTCCAGGTATAACCTCACTCCAGGTGTAACCCTGCTCCATGGTTACCTGCGAGACAAGAAAGCACAAGGACTCCAAGGAAGGAATGATGTTAGTAACAATGAATGAGACATGAATATATACAGAAGGAGAAAGGAGCTCAGTGTGTCATAAGAAGTCCCTTGCCAGTCTAGGCCTATAGCAGCTAAACTAGGGGCTGGTCCAAGGCAGCCCTAACTATAAGCGTTACCAAAGAGGAAAGTCTTTAGCCTACTCTTAAATGTGGAGAGGGTGTCTTTATCCCGGACTGAAACTGGGAGCTGGTTCCACAGAAGAGGAGCTTGATAGCTGAAGGCTCTGGCTCCCTCTACTTTTGGAGACTCTAGGAACCTCAAGTAACCCTGCTGCATTCTGGGAGCGCAGTGCTCTAGTGGGGTAATAGGGTACTATAAGCTCTTTAAGATATGATAGTGCCTGACTGTTTAGCACTTTGTACATGCTTTGTTAAAACGAATCTGCATTAACACATTATTATCGTGTTAACATTGACAGCCCTAATTTGAAGATAATGTAATGAGCATTTTTCACTATTTTATAGACTAAACAATGAATCAAATAACCGACAAAATGATCACACATTACTCAATAATGGAAATAATCATAAGTTGCAGCCCTAGATGAGACAAACTGGACAGAAAATAACTATGACAGCACTTGTTACATCACATCCTGTATTCAAGTCACGTAATGCTGCTCTCATTATAACCTTAATTTAATCAGGTAATCTCTTTAAGATCAAGGTCTCTTTAGCAAGAAAGACCTGAGTACAACAGAAGAAATAAGACACACAACAAAATGCAGTCGGCCAAACACACGCACATCAGAACCAATCCCAGACACAGTCTCTGGACAGGTCCATAATAACAAGGTGGAATTCATCCAGAGGGATACTTTCAAGTTTTAAAGTCTCATACGGTCTGTGTTGATTATCTATAGTATTTCACCTCACGTTTTTACATTCCTCCTAGCTGCCATCAGTGGAAAATGCCATTTTTTTAGTAATTCAAGAAGTAGTTGATGTAGCCAAATGGTTTGGCCCAAAGGCGGCCTAAATCCATCATGCCAGGGTGACAACATTACGCCGGCTGAATGATGAGATAGAACTGGCTGAAGAGACGGGTCTGATTGTGGCTGCTGCCAGTAAAGCTAGACAGACTGACTGCTGCTAACTAGATGTGACCCCGAAACTTAGCCAAATCTGGCAGCCGTGTGTGTACATGGACCAGAGCCGGCTGACATTCGGTCCTCCAGTCTAGTGTCTGAACACATCCGAACATGCCAACACTTAGTTGCCTTTGGAATTATGTTCTATCAAATTCTAATTAAAAGTAACCCAGGTGTTATTTTACGCAGGTGGCCTACGAGCAGGAAGACTACTACCACTCGGTGCAGTGGTTGGAGGAGTCGGTGCGTCTCTTCAGGGGAACAAGAGGCGAGTGGAGCCCTGAGAATGAAGGGACTTTAGAGGATGCTCTGGATCACTTGGCCTTCTCTCACTTTAAAGTAAGTAGAGGGACACTTTGGAAGGCGATTGATGATTGCACTGCCTTAAATTCCTCTCATTGTTTCAGACAGGAAACGTCTCCTACGCTCTCAGTTTATCTCAGGAGTTGCTGCATCATGGTAGTTATTTTTATTGAACTTGTCCCTTTCCTTTAATCCTGTCTGTGATGCATAAAAAACCCTCTTGGCTTTTGTGAACTCGCCTGAACTGACTTACTGAAGCCTGTACTGTGATGAAGAAACACGCCATATAATGTAAAGTATTCACACGTTTCTTCTCAGATCCAATGAATGGAAGAGTTTTGCAGAATGTTGAGAAATACGAGAAGCTGCTGGTGGCAAATCCAACGACATCAGTCAGGGTCGACAGGCTGAGGAGACCCACCTCTAACTATTTAAGGACCAGGGACACTTACGAGAGACTCTGCCAGACCCAAGGCTCTCAGGTATTAAGTTTTTCCTTATCCGATGTGAGGGTTGAACTGTCAAGGACAGAGGGTGTCGTATCCTGGACAGATTGTATAGCCCCCCCGAGGCAAATTTGTGATTTGTGATTTTGGGCTATACAAATAAAATTGACTTGACTTACGGTGTATTAGGAACATATCTGGAACGGATCAGGGATAAGTTAATACAACAACCAGATTATTATAATTGTATAATACCAACCAAATGTGCAATTGAATTCTGCTCTTTAAAATGCACATATTCCTTCAGAGACATACCAATAAATCAATTTTCTCATATGTTGTTCATCTGCTGTTGTACATTTAAGTCCATGTTAGCGTTCAGCATAGCCAGCAGAGAGTTATGTCCTCCTGCTGGATGTGTAATGTTAAAGGGTAGAACGTTACATGTAGAAAATAAAATGAGTATTTTCCTGTGTGGTTATATTTGCAATTCCAGAGCATAGTTTGTATTTTTTTTTTTTTATTATTATTTAAATCACATTAGGATTCAAACAAGAGCCTACAGACATGTTAGTGGCTCTTAGGCACAGCTGTGCTTTAAGCTAAATGCTAACGTCAGCATGCTCCCATGACAATGCTAACATGCTGATGTTTATTATGTTGGTGACCATTTAGTGTGTTAGCATGCTAATATTTGCTAAGTAGCACCAAAGTGCAGCTCACTCTGATGGGAATGTCCCTAGTTTTGCGGGTATTTGGTCATAAACCAAAGTATTAGACAGATATGTGGACTCGAGTCACATGACTTTGACTCGAGTCAGACTCGAGTCACAAATTTGATGACTTTAGACTCTTTGGCCCTTGGCCATAAAAAGACTATTATTATTCTAAAGCTATTGTGTGGAGAGAGAACAATGTTTGCAGACAAAATTCTTGCTTTGATGCCTGTTTCTCTTAGCAGCCGATGCATTTTGAAAACCCCAGACTATTCTGCGACTACTTCACCAACGGGAACCCTGGACTGCTGCTGCTGCCGGTGAGACGTGAAGTGCTGAGCCTGCAACCGTATGTGGTCCTGTACCACAACTTCATCACTGACTCAGAGGCTGAGGACATCAAGATGACCGCCCAGCCAGGAGTGAGTGCAACTTCCTCAACACCTCATCACAATAAAATAAAAAGCACATCCCTCCATTACGTCAGCTTTTTAGGAATTAAGAAAAGGAGCCATGATTTTACAGTCAACACTGCTTTTTTTTTGTTAATCCAATTAGGTCGTCAAATGGTTTTGTAATTCACTGAGTTTTCTCTCATGGGAATCACAAAAAGTGGAGCTGGAGGAGTTTAAGAGAGTCTGTTGAAGATTGTTGAAATCAACAAATAGACAAACCACGTTAGAGAATAAATCATTTTGCCATGTGAATGTCGTATACCTTAATCTCACATTGAGGAATCAGGTCTATTAAGACACAATTACCTGCAATTACCAGGGATATTGGGCCTCATGCAGGAAGCGATATACAAACAAATTGCCTCCTATTTTTGTTTGTATCCACGATTTGTTCTCATATATAATGTTTAGGGGGCGTTACCTATGCTAACACATGTCCTTATATAGTGTTTAGGGGGTGTTACCTATGCTAACACATGTCCTTGGTGTTTAGGGGGCGTTACCTATGCTAACACATGTCCTTATATGTAGTGTTTAGGGGCGTTACCTATGCTAACACATGTCCTTAGTGTTTAGGGGCGTTACCTATGTTAACACATGTCCTTATATAGTGTTTAGGGGTGTTACCTATGCTAACACATGTCCTTGGTGTTTAGGGGGCGTTACCTATGCTAACACATGTCCTTATATGTAGTGTTTAGGGGCGTTACCTATGCTAACACATGTCCTTAGTGTTTAGGGGCGTTACCTATGCTAACACATGTCCTTATATGTAGTGTTTAGGGGCGTTACCTATGCTAACACATGTCCTTAGTGTTTAGGGGGCGTTACCTATGCTAACACATGTCCTTATATGTAGTGTTTAGGGGCGTTACCTATGCTAACACATGTCCTTAGTGTTTAGGGGCGTTACCTATGTTAACACATGCCCTTATATAGTGTTTAGGGGTATTACCTATGTTAACACATGCCCTTATATATAGCGTTTAGGGGGCGTTACCTATGCTAACACATGTCCTTAGTGTTTTTGGGGTGTTACCTATGCTAACACATGTCCTTACATAGTGTTTAGGGGGCGTTACCAATGCTAACACATGTCCTTAGTGTTTTTGGGGCGTTACCTATGCTAACACATGTCCTTAGTGTTTTTGGGGCATTACCTATGCTAACACATGTCCTTATATAGTGTTTAGGGGCGTTACCTATGCTAACACATGTCCTTAGTGTTTTGGGGCGTTACCTATGTTAACACATGTCCTTATATAGTGTTTAGGGGGTGTTACCTATGCTAACACATGTCCTTGGTGTTTAGGGGGCGTTACCTATGCTAACACATGTCCTTATATGTAGTGTTTAGGGGCGTTACCTATGCTAACACATGTCCTTAGTGTTTAGGGGCGTTACCTATGTTAACACATGTCCTTACATAGTGTTTAGGGGGCGTTACCAATGCTAACACATGTCCTTAGTGTTTTTGGGGCGTTACCTATGCTAACACATGTCCTTAGTGTTTTTGGGGCATTACCTATGCTAACACATGTCCTTACATAGTGTTTAGGGGGCGTTACCAATGCTAACACATGTCCTTAGTGTTTTTGGGGCGTTACCTATGCTAACACATGTCCTTAGTGTTTTTGGGGCATTACCTATGCTAACACATGTCCTTACATAGTGTTTAGGGGGCGTTACCAATGCTAACACATGTCCTTAGTGTTTTTGGGGCGTTACCTATGCTAACACATGTCCTTAGTGTTTTTGGGGCATTACCTATGCTAACACATGTCCTTACATAGTGTTTAGGGGGCGTTACCAATGCTAACACATGTCCTTAGTGTTTTTGGGGCGTTACCTATGCTAACACATGTCCTTAGTGTTTTTGGGGCATTACCTATGCTAACACATGTCCTTACATAGTGTTTAGGGGGCGTTACCAATGCTAACACATGTCCTTAGTGTTTTTGGGGCGTTACCTATGCTAACACATGTCCTTAGTGTTTTTGGGGCATTACCTATGCTAACACATGTCCTTACATAGTGTTTAGGGGGCGTTACCAATGCTAACACATGTCCTTAGTGTTTTTGGGGCGTTACCTATGCTAACACATGTCCTTAGTGTTTTTGGGGCATTACCTATGCTAACACATGTCCTTACATAGTGTTTAGGGGGCGTTACCAATGCTAACACATGTCCTTAGTGTTTTTGGGGCGTTACCTATGCTAACACATGTCCTTATGTAGTGTTTTTGGGGCATTACCTATGCTAACACATGTCCTTAGTGTTTAGGGGCGTTACCTATGCTAACACATGTCCTTAGTGTTTTTGGGGTGTTACCTATGCTAACACATGTCCGTAGTGTTTAGGGGCGTTACCTATGCTAACACATGTCCTTAGTGTTTAGGGGCGTTACCTATGCTAACACATGTCCTTAGTGTTTTTGGGGTGTTACCTATGCTAACACATGTCCTTAGTGTTTTTGGGGTGTTACCTATGCTAACACATGTCCTTAGTGTTTAGGGGCGTTACCTATGCTAACACATGTCCTTAGTGTTTTTGGGGTGTTACCTATGCTAACACATGTTCTTATATAGTGTTTATGGGGTGTTACCTATGCTAACACATGTCCTTATATAGTGTTTTTTGGGCGTTACCTATGTTAACATATTTGTTTTATATTTGTCCTTGTTCATATCAGGATATATTATGTCTTTGTGGCGTTCCACCAGGAAACTGCCCTCTGTTGATGTTAGCTTTGCTGGTATCACTGTTATTTCAGGTGGTTTCCCAACACATGGACATCTGCCCAGATGTTAACTTTCCATTACTCTGAAATTAAAAGTGTAATGAAAATTGGTAGAATTTGAGCAGGACTATAAAATTGTCATTTCACTTATAGTGCAATGTCAAAAGAAGATATTGACTATGGCCTCTGTCCTAAAGTGGACCTCCCATTTTAAATCCATCTTTAATACACTGTCTTCAAGATGGCACACGGTACAGTATATAATTGATAGTGTTATACCCGAGCTGTGCGTTGGGAGGGACACTACAGCTGATCTCTGCTGACTGAGATAAGATCAATACTCACAAAGTGTCACTTACCATGTTCTGATACTGGTCATCCACCACATCTTCATCACAGATATTATGTTGAATGCTTTCTTTGTCTCTTACTCGGAGCATCCAATGGCATAGCTGCGTATTCAGCTGCGTTCGTATTGTTTGTCTCAACTTAAGTTTGCACTTCTTGGAGGCAGTGAAGCTTTCGAATGTTTAAAAACTTAAACAAGGCTTTTATCGTTTTCAGTGGTGGACAAGTACATTTACTCAAGTTCTGTAATGAATTAAACATTTGAGGTACTTTTACTACATAGACCATGTGTGTATGGACTAACTACGACAGTAAAATGCTGCTTTCAATATATATGTATATATATATATATATATATATATATATATATATATATATATATATATA
>CAKAOH010028228.1:0-15802 GCA_916701665.1 Sebastiscus tertius | reverse complement strand
GGTCATTATGCATAATGACTACTTTGTGTTTTGATACTTTAAGTACATTTTGCTGATTATACGTTGTTGAGTGCATTGAAAAGGAGAATTAGTCAAAGTCAAGGGGCAACATTGTGCTACAAGTTTTTGTTAGATTGAAATTATTTTTATCGTATTAAGATTAAATGTGCCTATAAGAGCATATTTTTTGTAACCATGCATATGTTACTCAGTAATTTGCTGTGCTGTGGGTCTCGCTGGTTGCTGGGGTCTAAGCCAACCTTTTCCTACTGGAAAGAGCTTATGGAGGAAGAGCTGGACTGCCTCCAAACATTTAGCAAGGCTTAAAGGAATGAGGGATGCATTACTGTAAAAACTTGGCTGTGCGCCTTAAACTGTCCAAATAACCCCGCTGGGCTCCACTGGTAAATATTCAGTCCACTATCATGGAACCTCAGCATCTATATGAAAGCAACCATCACCTCTCTGCACATCTAAAGGAACGCTACAGTGCCGGGTCCTCAGAGCTGACTCATTTACTCTAGGGAATATTTGGTGGGCTTACTCAATTGGTGCCCTATAGTTTCTATGAGGTTTTGGCATTGTTCAATGAGTTTTCCAGCCTGTGCTCAGATGGAAACCCCTGTATTTATTTCATCATTATGTCAGCCTGTGGCTTTATTGAAAACAGGCCCAGGGTACGGTATTAGTTTGGAGCAGCATTCGTTAACCACAAGCATAGTTTACACTTTGTCCATACTGGATCCCAGAGCCCTTAACACAGCTCTGTTGTTTGGAGTTAATACATCTGTCATTGTATTGCGTTCTTGATGATTAATTGATGTGTGAAATAATAAGTTATTGGCCCGACGACGACGGGGGGGGGGTGCAGCGACATACATGACACCTGCCTTGGCGGAGGTCTGCGCTCTCCGAGTTCACTTCTAGTTGGAACATGTTTTCATGCTGCCTGCAGCAGCTGGACATCAGAGCTCGGCTGCTGTAACAATCACAGCCTCATCAAATGTATTTTTTTCTGTCTTTGCTGAGAAGTTGAGGCGATCTGTCGTGGCAGCTGGAGAGAAACAAGCAACGGCAGAATATCGCATCAGCAAGAGGTACAAATGACTTAGTTACTTATAACACTTGTGGTAGTTATTAATTAAACTTAAACCACTTGACGGTGTGCAAATGATGGTAGGTATACTTTGAATGCTCAAGTATTTATTAATATGTCTTATTTCTAGTGCATGGCTGAAGGGCTCAGCACACCCAACTGTTGTGAAGCTGGACCGCAAGATCTCCATGCTCACAGGTCTGAATGTGAAGCATCCGTATGGCGAGTACCTCCAAGTAGTGAATTATGGGATTGGTGGCCATTATGAGCCTCACTTTGACCACGCTACAGTAAGTTGATTGCTTGTTTAACAATTTCCAACACTTTATTATATTGCTACTTATATCCTCTGCATGTTGTCTGTGCTTACACTAATCATAATTATATCAACTGTTTACATTCTCCAGTCGCCTTCAAGTCCCGTGTTCAAGCTGAAAACTGGGAATCGAGTGGCAACCTTGATGATATATGTGAGTGAAGTCTGCCTCTATGACCCTGCATGACCCAGATAGCAAGCCAAAGGTTCTTGGGCAGGTTCCTGTTCCTGCTGCTCCAAAGTCTTCCTGTAATTAAAAACACAGAGGTTAGGTCTTTGCCATGAACGCTGCAAGACTTTGGAACAGCCTGCCTGAGAAACTGGCCTAGATGTGACCTCAGGGCTTCAATTACACTTTTATAGATGTTCTGTCAAACAACAAACTCAAACCTCAGACCCTAGTTTTTGTCTCTGGCCTCTATTATAACAGCCTACTTCTATATTTTGGTTTACATGCTTTAATGTTAAAAGCTTTTCCCTTACCAGCTGTGCTGCAACACCTGTTTTCAACCTCTTTCTGAAATGCTCTGTTTGTGCTCCGCCCCAACCCTAACCCCCCCCCAAAAAAAGCCCAGTCTGCTCTGATTGGTCAGCTGGCAAACTGTTGTGATTAGTCAAACTGTTTGGACTCCACTCCAGCTCCACTCTAACTAGCTTTGTTTTAGGGTGTGCCAAACTAGCTGCTAGGCAGGTTGTTACGTTGTTAACAAAAATGAAAAGTGTACAAACACCAACTTAAAACTACTTTCTAACAGAAAGCGTGACTTAACTCTACCACTCAACACTCTAGCAATAAACACTCTGATATAACTCAGCTTAAATCTCCTGCTCCACACATACAGCGATAACAATGTTTAACACTGTGAAACAACTCTGCTGAATCCAGCACACACTAGTCAACCACTGTCGACTCAAACCACAAGACACACGGTAACTCCATAATGCCGTTTGGCCCACTGGCACCGTACGCTCCTCTCCGGCCGTGTGCTTCCATTAACAGCAGCTGCAAGGGAGGGGAGGGCGGCACCTGAGGAGACACAGGAGAGGGCACAAAAACACAAAACACACGCAACACAACACGACACGTAACACAGGTATTATGCAAATGTGTTACTTTGTGACATCACCATGTTATGAAAGAAAAGGCGGTACTTTAAGCAAGGCGTTTCAGGCATGGATGTATTTAAAGAACTGGATCCAGTGTTGGAGACGGGGCCCCAGTCATTCCTATGAGAGTTGCTCAGTGGCACATGAAGCCTAAATGACTCGACTTCCGTCTGGAAAAGTACCCGGATCTTGGCGGAGTAGCATCCGAGATGATTCGCGGAGTAGCATCCGCTCGGTCACATGACTTGGTCACGGGGTCCCATCGTCACGGCTTGCGCTTCAGCCTTGGTCTGGGTCTCACTCACATGAACGGAGGAAGGGAAATAACTCTGGATTTAGCTATTAGTGCATTTTACAACTTTAAAAAACTATTTTAAATAAGAACTATTAGAGTACTGGGGAGTTGCTACGCCTCAAAAAAAAAATGATCCACTGAGTTACAGACGTCTCTTTACCAATGTAAGTCTATGGGAAAAAGTCTATTTGGGCCCAATGCATCACGTGACAGACACGGAAGATGTACTACTGCCGTTTGGCCACTACGAAAGTCGGGATCGACGACCAGCACACATCCTGGGGGCTTGATTTCAGGCAGTTGAGGATCAGTGTTTCTGCGGGGAGGGTAACTCCCTTTGGCCTAGACTTTGGGCTTTGTAATTTTGCAGACCTTTTACATGCACAAAAAACTATATAACACACTAAAGGAAAAGGGGAAAGCACAAATGCGTAATAGATTCCCTTTAAAAGCCATTTTGATTTTGTGACTAATCTGTAATCATATATTATTAGTATTACTATTGTCATTAAGAATCTCATGAGAAGATCTGAGTAAAGTTGGATAGCGGTTTAAATAAAAGAACAGCTTTTTGTGAGGCTTTGAAAACAGCAGACAGAGTGGCTTTTCATAACACGAGCACATAAACACAAGACACAACTCTGAAGGAATGTCCTTTTCCACAGCTCAGCTCTGTCGAGGCAGGTGGGTCGACAGCCTTCATCTACGGCAACTTCAGCGTCCCTGTCATGGAGGTAAACACTGTCTACAATGAGCTAAAAGCAGCCCCTCTTGTCTTCATGTAATTTTTTTACCTCAAGCTATATTATTTTCACCTCACTCTGCGCCTCGCTCACATTCTCTGGTGCAGCTGTCAAAATGCTAAAAGGTCAGATCATAGCAGCAACAGCCATGAGATTCTTTTTACCACAATACTGCTATTGTGTAGTGGACCCTCAGTGGAGTTTGAAAAATGAGCTGCAGTGGAAGGTTTACCAGGCCATCCCTGGGTTTAACCTCTCACCTTTCATTTCATTGAGATCTCACTTGACTGTTTATGCAGAAAATAACTGATCCTCATCAACAGATCAAATGACCAATAATATAGTCATGTTTGAAATTCAGCTCTACCTGAGATATTTAAATTAAAGCTGAATAAAACAATCTATTATGATTATCGATAAAGATTGTTTAGCTGAATTTTCAATAAATACAACATACCGTAGTTTTAGCTTCTCATGAGTGAGGATTTTCTAATTTTCTGAAAATCTTGTCGGTCAAACAAAACAATTGTGAAATTGTGACGGGCATTTTTAATAAAATAATAACGCGTCAACGCAAATTTGTTTGAACACCACTAATTTCAACTTGAGATATTTTAGGTTGTAGCGAGCTTAGTTTTAAAGTAGAGGAAGAAGATTCTGAAGATACTGGCATCATGAAACTTGAAAACCTAAAGAATTAATCGGTATCAACCATGTCATATTAGCTTGTCGCAAAGGAGGCTAAATAACGCTCCAAAGTTACGCTAAATTTTGGTGAGGAAAAACTGACAACTGATTTGAGAATGTTTTATGCTAGATTTGGGACAATGTTTGTCATTGTTTTGTGTTGTTAATTGATTTCCAATAATAAATATATACATACATTTGCATAAAGCAGCATATTTGCCCACTCCCATGTTGATAAGAGGATTAAGTACTTGACATATCTCTCTTTAAAGGTACATTTTGAACAGAAAAAATGTGCGATTCATTTGTGATTAATCACGATTAACTATGGACAATCATGCGATTAATTGGGATTCAATATGTTTAATCGATTGACAGCCCTATTTGGTAATGAAAATAATTGTTGGTTGCAAATTTTCTAACTTATTGAAAGTGATTTTATATTGTTTTTCGTTTCACAGAAAGCTGCCATTTTCTGGTGGAATCTCCATAGAAACGGTCGAGGAGACGCAGACACACTACATGCTGGCTGCCCTGTGCTTACTGGGGATAAATGGGGTAAGAGTCAGTAGATCCAGTATGATGTAATGATGCTGTCTACGGGAGCCACAAAGTGATGTGAATATGGAAAATAGCAAGGCACAGCAATTTATCCTTTTAAACAGATTACAACACAAAGCGCCTGGGTCAGTCCTTCATGCTGGTAGCCATCAGGCTCCACAACCAAGGCTGACCCCCATATGAGAACTATTAGGACTTTAAGAACTTTAAACATGCACTATCTACCTTTTTAACATGCACTATCTGGCGCACTTTACACTCACTTTACACTATACATCCTATTTACCACTTTATTGCTGACTGCACATCTGTACATATTACCTTTATTTATTGCACATTCTACATTTATTTATTGACGGACTGCACACACTTTGTTCACCCATTCACTCTGTATCTTTTATATCTCTATTATTGTCTTTATAATTTTTGTATACCTTTACCTCTCCTGTGATTCACTCTGTTTGCTGATGTTGCTGCTTTGGCACCTGAATTTCCCTTCGGGGATTAATAAAGGTTCATCTTATCATCTTATCTTATCTTAAATTAGGCTTTTCTGCATCATTATCATGGTCTGTTTCAAGTGTTCAGCTCTCCTGTCATACAGGAGCTAATGTGCAAGAGCTAGACAACATCTGTGCTGCATTATGCATTTAGAGATGTTACAAAGTTCAGACACCAAGCGCTCATCTTTGCAAGCTGAACATCTGCTGCTGGTTGGCCCAGACCATGGGCTGAAATATGTGTTGGGGACCCAGCTAAACTAACAGAAGGTTATTAATCATCACAAAGCAGCTGCAGAAACATTTTGTGCTTGGGTTTTGTTTAGCAGCCATATAGGCTGCATAATCACAAATACATTTTAAGGATTCAGACACAACTATCCAAATATTTAAAAGATGCAAAGGAAAGAAAACTTTCATTTATGCATGTTTTTCTGTCATTGTTATACATCTTTCTGTATGTTCCAGTGGCAAACAAATGGATCCATGAGCACGGCCAAGAGTTCCAACATCGCTGCAGCCTGAATCCTGAAGAGTGAGAGGGGTGGAGTGATAGCTGGGCCCCTTTGGAGTACAAGAGCCAGCCTCTACAATTGAGAGGCACATGTGCAGGCGGAGAGAGGGAGGGAGCCAGAAAGTGAGCACACAGGCAGGGGAGGTGAGAGTTGTTATGGGGCAGCCTGCATCTGTGATTGGAGCCCCGGGCCCCAGGGAGCCCGCAGTGTACGCTGCTGCAGTAGACATGGATAGCACAGTGCTGAGAGGCGGAGTAGAAGAGGACTGGCAATCAGCCCCCAGAGGCCAAATGCTCTCTTGCTCCTACTGGCCAGTTCCTGCAGATGGAGTGAGGCCTCTGCCCTTCGCACACTGTGCTGGTTTCAGTTAACTGAGCAAGGCTGTTTGCCTCTCCTGCTTGCTTAAAAACTGACATACTGTATATGCAGTCCTTTTCCTACACTGGGCCTACTCCAGGGTCTGCCATTACAAATCAACACAGCTGTATGCAGACTCTCAGAACTTTATTTCTAATGAGTAGATGCAGAAGTTTACAAAGATACCAAATGTGCCTGAATCACAGTGAAATGTGTACAAAATGACACACGAGGCATCTAGAATTTTCTATTTGGTGTAATGTTTTTGGATTTGAGTATTCAAGTCCATTTAGATGTGATAATACTTCCATGAAGTGCTTTAAAGGTAACATAATGTGTTTTTGGTGGAAGTTCTTCTGTAATAGGCTATTTCAGACCTCAGAACTGCAGCTCAGACTGGTGCTATGAGTCAAAGGAACCAGTCATTGTGAGTGTACCGGTCTGTTCCCAGCTGACTGAACGATGTGGTCATTGCTGCCAGTGGGAGACTCTTTCAATAACTGGCTGTCTACTGGAACAGATGAACCAGATCTGTCAGCCTCTTATTGAGCTTCAGAGGCCGGGCGTCATTAATCACGCTCTGCATGCTAAGTGATTGGGAACACGTCTTCTCCAGACTTCATGTCTGAACTCACACAACCACCGCTGGCTGCATACCACTCAGATATCTAAGATATCTGTCTAAGTAGGTCATAACCCATCTTAAAACAGAGTAAAGTGGACCATACAGTATTAAAATTCACTGTATGAGCTTGGGGACTTAGAAGCCTTTATATGTGACCTTTTTTGGGGGGCATCCTGCAGATTGAATGATCTGTGAGAGTGAAACATAGGGGGTTGACAGAGGGATAATACCTATGCTTGCTCACAGTGATACAGACAGTATAGGTTTTCCTTCCAGCTCCCCACAGTGTATACAAACAGACACGCTCACCAAGCACACACTGACACACAGCAAACGTAAGAACAGGCTGTATACTGGATGCATAGTGCACATTCCTGTGTGCACACTAAACAGAAGGACTTGATTATTTTCCCTAGGATTTGATGGATAGCTTTTAGCTGCTTTCCTGAAGCTCTAACCTGTTTCATTGCAAGTATTCATGCCATTAAAAGACAGTTCTAGCTACATTTAGATTCATAACACTAAGTATCTGAGACCACAAGTGTATAATATAAAAATGGACACAATCTTGTCAACAAGATTTGCAACTACTTTGGCCATATTAATAGAACCACATATTGTAGCTACTACTACAGATAAGATACATTTTATGTCCTATGCAAAGCATAGTTTTTCAGTTTCACTTGAGGCAGCAGAGGTTCATGTCTACAAATTTAAGATGCTTTTTTCTACAGTCAAATCAGAAACAGAAGGGTTTATAGTTATATTTTCACAGGTCCAGTTTACAACCTAAGGCCTGACTTTTCCCAGAATTCAAAGGGCTTTATTCTGCACTCTTCTGTATATACCCTCAGCGGTCCTCACTGTTACCATGATCACCACAACAAACATGACTGCAGAGGGACTTGTTGCTATGCTAGAGCGTAGTCCAAACTACATAAAGCATACATGATTAGACCATATGTCTACCTCAACATATCGTCAAGTACATACTGTATATTAATTCAGCACAATAAAAGGCAGACTTTTTAATATGTTGGGAACCATCCTAACTTGTAAAATATTTTGAGTTGATTACGTGTTACAGTATCAGTGATTGTGCACGACTGGAAAAATAGACTTGAATACAATGCCGACGTGATGGAGAGATCAGTGCTTCCCTCTGCTGGTGATGTAAAAGAAGGCTATATGGCGTTAGTGAAATCTGGAAATATTTGATCCACTCTGTGATAATGTGTGGTGCTTTTAGTTTATTGTAAAGTTTCATAATAGTTTTATAATGTTTTTATTTCATTTTTGTAGATGGAATTGAATGTCTTTCCTCCCACAGTCTAAAACCATACAGGTTGGGATAATAGGCGACTTTAAATTGTCCCAATATGTGCAAATATAACACTGACATTTTTTAGATAAAGTTTTGGATACATTAATGGAATTGCACTCATGTTTAAATGTTTGTACTGTCTTGTATTGTTTTATTTGATTGCCTCTTTTTTCCCCTTGCCAACAAATGTGCCACATAATTCCAATAAATACAAATAAAGTCTAAATGATGTGTCAAATGCAGTTTTGGGGTCAAATGTGAGCAATTAAACAAGAGAATGTGTTTCACTATTTAAAACTGAAACTCAAAACCTAAAGCTGAGATAAATGGGCGATAATTGTAACTTAAATTCTAAGTTCTACTTTTATAAGCCATTTAATATACGGTAGGCGATAATATCGACCATTAGGCCTATTATGATTAAAAAAAAAAAAATCCCACCATATTTGGTTCTAGAAATTATTATTACAGTGAATAGGTGCAATAATTAATTGGCAAATTTGATCGTTTAGATCTGAGCTAAACCTGCCTGAGTGTGAGACAAGTAGCTGTCACTAAGTGTGTGGTACAGAGTGTCATCTCTGCAGATACGGGACTTGACCTCCACAACAAAATAAACTCAATTTCCCAGAGTGCCTCTGTGAAAAGCAGCGGCAGCGGAGGCGGCACGTTCGGATTTTGTTGCTGGGTGACAGTTTAGCGCGCTGCTGTTTGGATGTGTGTGTGTGTGTGTGTGTATGTGCATGTGCAGCTCAAGCAGCTCTTGTAAACGGATTATTAATTACCGTTAGCTGCAGCGTGAGAACAGTGATGTCTGCTAACGGCTAACGGCTCCAGGCTGGCGGTCAACATCGACATTCACTGAGCTGCGAGATGAAGAGCAGAAAACACAAGACCGGCACAGCTGGAGGCGGCAAGAAGAGAGGTGAGCTAGCTGTTAGCTTAGCTTAGCTAGCTGCTAGCACCTCTGGTAGCTGTTGGCTGTTAGCGTCAGCTGTCAGTCTCCCATCATTAGCCTGGTCTGGTAGCTGACTAGCTGTTAGTGTCAGCTGTCAGTCTCCCATCATTAGCCTGGTCTGGTAGCTGACCAGCTGATGTTCTGTGAGGTCTATCTGCTCTCATGTCCTCTGGGGTTGTGTAGTTTAGAGATGTGCTGTCAGTGTTGTTCATGGCTCTTTGGAGGCATTAGCTAATGAACTTATAACACTGTGTGCTGTTTTGCCAAAAGGATGCTAAAAGCGAAGTATAACATCCTGTTTCGGTAAACAGTCAATATGAATGAGGGTTTACTCTGTTGTTTAGTGGAAGTGTGTCTCTTACTATGTTGTGTTCCTGTATGTGTAATTGCTGCTGTGTAATCTAAAAGGTCTCAGGATTTGGGGTTGAGAAGTGCTGCTGCCCATGTAGGCTAGATAAGGGACTTAATAACTTCATGTCATTGTGAGACAGTTTGATCAAACTATTCAATACTGGGGTTGTTGAGACCCTGACTACAAGGATTGGGTTTTACTTGTCTTGTTTCACTTCCAGCACTGGTGTGTCAACAACATCGTATAATAGTCAATAGTGTGAGCAGACTGGGAACGCTTTCATAGTTTCAAACACTCATAGGTTAATGCAATATTGTCAGTAGTATCATATCTGTATAACTCATTGATTTTCAAGTCAAATATTGCAACGGGGATAATTACAGTAGGTCAGAGGGATTGACTGTGGCTATTTCTTGTAAGCAGTGTGATACATTTGTAATCTTTCTGCACATCTGAACAGTAGGGTACAGTAACCGTAGTATCACCATATTAACAAGAGTATTTCAGATATCAGTATATCACAGTATAACAAACGTCTACAAAATCACATGTAAAAGAACTGTTTTTCAATGTTACATATATTACATAAAACCTCATGTGTGTGAAACAGACTTCAGTAACTTATTTTGTTTTTAATTTCAGCATGCTCAAAATCATTGATTTAGACACATGTTAAGATCATATCATCATAATTATTCTGCAGAAAGTCAGTAAGCAATTGCACAGCCTTAGTAAACAGTACAGTAAATGATTGTTAGACCAGCAAACATCGAGCTAAAACCTGCGACAAATATCACTCTTACCTGTCCCATTATGTGGTGACCTTTGACATTAGTATTTACAGTGTTTTGTCTTGTGTTTTTGTTGTAATCAAAAATAACTCTTTGCAGTCCCCAGCGATGTGTCCCCCGCCACCAGCCTCCCCCCTCTGGTCGAAGGCCAGCTAAGATGCTTTCTGCGGGTGACGATAAGTCGGGTATTATGGACAGTTCACAAGCCTCCGTCTGCAATATTCGTCAGGCTGCGCTGGTGGGGAGAGTCTTCCAACGGGACACACTTCTTTCCGAGAGATGGATCACATCTGTCACAGAAGACCATCAAGACCGCAGCTCGCTTCCCCATCCGCTGTGGGCCAAAGCAGTTCACCTCATATCTTACAGGTAACTAAGAAGGCTTTGATATGCCTGCCTTTAAAATGTTATTTAAAATCAGCCACTAATGTCATTGTCATTGATGAACAGATATGAGCTCTCTTGTGCTGGAAATTCTGACAAAACCTGATCATTTGCCGATCGCACGGGCTCAGGTCGCAGGCATCTCTCGTCTCTCTCTGTCACACTCCATCAGTGGATTTTACACCCTTCTATCTCCGACATCTGAGAAGCTGGGAGAGTTACAGGTGAGAAACTTTAATTCACATTGACCTGCCAACTGCATTTGTGGAATAATGTTTGGTGCACTGAAGTTCAGTGAATAGGAAGACTCCACTTAACCTGGAGGAAAACTTGAATTTCCCCTTATGGCAAGTATGTGACATGCTGAAGTGCCTTTAGGCAAGACCATGAATCGCTACCAACTGCAGGGATGTTGTTTTGTAGCTGACTGTGACCTTACTGTGTCAGGACAAAAGAGTATCACAAGTAACTTTTAAAGGCACGAGAACCTAAAACATCGGATGTATTATGCCTTTCAAAACCTCTGTAAAGTGTTTAGGGAGCATTCAGTAATTTAGGACTCATCTCCCATCACCCACTTCTGGCTCCTATCACCATTTAAAATTGTGGCATTGACAAACAAACCATTTAACCCTCTTTTACCCCCTCAGGTTTCCCTTAATTTGGAGCCTCTGACAGAAGCCTATGACAGCAGCAGCTCAGGTCCCATCACAGATATCAACATCGAAGTGCCGCAAGTCACCTCACTGACTGTGCCCTCGCAGCCCAGATCGCTCTCAGCTGGCAGTGGGAAAGAATCAGCCGGAAGCAGCGGTGGAAACACTCCAAGGTTTGAAGTTGTTGCTGTTGTGATGGTACTATTCATAATCAAATGCCCGTTTGTTGTAATAAGACCTCGTCGATAGCAAGTTTGAATCTGAGCATATAATCTTACAGTATATATTGCTGTAATACTTTCAGAGGGAAAGACCACTTATATTTCCAAAATTCCCAGAAAGACAAAGAAGAGTCACTGGAGAATCAAATGCCGACAACCAACAGATCTCCGAATAGTCAAACGACCAATGATATCCTCTCAGGTTAGTTGCAGCATGACTACACATCAGATGTACATAACCAGAAATGCACAAATGTGACTGGCTCTTAACAAATACCCAACATTTTCTCTCATCTCAGTTATTCTAGAGCGTGGGAACAAACTCAGAAATGCTATGGTTGTATCAGCTTTGAAATGTAACATGGATTCTGCTCCAGCTCTGAAAGACACCCCTATGCCTCTCCCAAAGGATAACAGCCTGCCACCTTCCAAGTTAGTGTTTCAAAAGTTTGTAAAAAAAACAACAACAACAGCCATGTTTTCTCTCATCTTCTAATTCACTGTCTAAAATACTTTATTCCTTTGCCTGCAGGCCCTTCCCTTCTCCCTCTGGGATGTTTCTTCAAAATATTCTTCATGCCGATTCCACTCTCGAGCACTCTGATGATGTTGCTGTAGTCTCAGACTGCAACTTGGACTGTCCTGTTGACATGGATAACAGAGCTGTGGACCTGCTCCTCGGCAGGTACTTAAGTGTACATTAACTTCCAAAAGTGACGGAAAATGCATTTTTTTCACAGCAGTTATACTTTTCTTTTCTTTTTTCTTTCTTGTGTTTAGCTTAAACACGTCACCTCTGCCCCTCTGGGATGGAGATGGCTCTTTCCCTGAATCTCTGTCTGGCCATAGCAGTGTGTGTGGGGACAGTGAGCTCAATGATCCACAATATGATCAGAGCTTACTGGAAAATTTGTTCTACAAAACTCCCGTAAGTAGACGATTTTCTGATGATTGTCGGGGGAAAAGCATGTTTTATGTGTAATATAACCGTCAGTGTACCTGATTTTGTAGCAGAGGGTTATTTGAAGTCATTCTTGTCTTTCAGATGTCAGATATCCGGCCAAACAACACTGAAGGAACAATGTCCTTGAGTAAAAACCAGCTGGCACAGTCAGCACCCAAGATTAGTGGAGGGTAAGCATCCTCCTTCAGCTTGGACAGTAAAAAACTCCTTTCAGAAGATCAAGTGTGGTGTCGTGTGTGTCATCCAATGTTTTTTTATCCCTCCACCTTCAAAGGTATCCACTCTAAAAGGAAATATATTTTCTCTAAGTTACTCTAATCGATCAAAATCTATAAATAAGCCAGTTACAAAGAATGCAGAAGGAAATTGAGCAGCTTAATAAACCATTTGATAAAACATTCCCCAGGATATATGGGATACACAAGGAACCAGGATAGTATATAGCACAGACAAAACATACAATAGACATACAGAGAAAAGACGAGATGTAACCATACCACGTTTTGTACATTTAAGAAATTATTCATCATATTTGTCTGTGTCCAGTCCAAATTTGGAGCCTCAGCGGTCTGCAGATGCTGGTGGTATCCCTTCTGGCCTGAGTGCAGAGCAGTTGACTGCACTGAGTTTGATTCGACTGGTGAAAGTGACCATCGACTCCCTGACGGTACCCACAGGCAGTCCAACCACCACACAGAGAAAGACCTCTAGCAAAGGGAAACCTCCTCGACCAATAACCAGCAAGAGGTGGTAGGCAAAACAATTATTATTTTGATCTCATTTAAAAATAACATTGCAGTCATTAGTAACAAAAGCCTGTGATATCTCCTCTCTTTTTCATTAGCACGTATTTTGTAGAGTATGTGTTCCCGACAGCCTCCACTTCCAGTCGACATGATCGTAGTAAGGGTGGACATGGGGAGGTGACCAGGGCTGTTGCCAGTAAAGTCACAGGAGGAAGTATGACCTGTTATAGTCTGCTTTTTTTGAAACCCACCTGAGTGAAAAACACTGTTTTTGTGACTGAATCTGACATACTGTATACGCTTCTGTGTTTTTTAGCAGTCAAGTTCCATCAGCACTCTGTGTTTCCTGTCCACTTCAGTACAGCAACAGTTAAAAAATGGTGGGGAACTGATCTGATTTTCAAGATTTACTCACGAAACAGCGACCAAAAGAAAGTAAGCAGCTTTGGACTAAACGTTACTCATTTGATTGTTTCAAATGAGTTCTATTGGTTGGCTTAAGACAGTGACTGACTGACTGACTGACTGACTGACTGACTGACTCTTGGGTATCTAAGGTTTATATTTGGGTCTACCTAAATTTAGTTGTTGTGATGTAAGTTGTTCAGCTAGTAATAAATTATAATGTTTATCTGTTTGCAAAATACAGTTCTGATGGTTTTAAATGAATATTTATGATGTTTATATTGTCAGGGTGTATTTATGTTTGCGTGCACCAGAGACCAGAGGCCTGTACTACGAAGCGAGTTCAACATCCCCAGGGTATCTTCACGTTATCTGGCTTCACTAACCTAACAAACGAGATCCCGCTAAACGGTCCTACGACGCTGGTTATCAACTCGCTAAGTCAACCCAGAGTTTCTCAGTCTGGTTATGAGCGCGTTCACATGAACAGGGAGGTGTTTGCAGTATATAACCAATCACAGACAAGGACAAGTCCACAGACTGCAGACAGACAGAGCGGCACATTTAACAAAGGAAGAGCAAAACTATATTAGACAAAAACGAAGAAGTTAAACACATAATCCAGACTAAAGGTAACACAGTTGAAGCTGCCAAATGCAGGAAGGACAGCTGGCAAAAGAAAGAACTCCCAATGTATGAATGCGGAAATTAACAGTTTTCAATTTAACGGAACACCCAAAAGTCAGATATAGTTGTTTAGATATAAATAGCATAACTATATGTAAAGCATGGATGGATTACACCTCATTACATCCATTAATTTTGATACAGCTTTTATGACTCTTTCAACCTTCTTTCAGCTGCGTCCCGTCTCCGGCGGTGTGAATCTCAAGAGGAAGTAAAAAAATAAATATAAAAACATAATTCAAAGCGGTAAACACCCCCAGCATACAGTCAGCTGTCCTTCCTGCATTTTTCAGTTTAAACTGTGTTGTTTTTAGTCTGGATTATGATTTAAACTTCTTCGTCTTTGTGTAATATTACCATTACCATGGTCAGTAGGTGGTGCTTTTATACGAGTTGATCTCTTATCTGGAACATAACCTGCTCCGGAGTAGGTTAGCTGTTCAGCATCAGCCATCAGCATCAGTGATCTACTCCAGTAAGAAGTGATCCACCTTCGTAGGACTGAAAACCCCTGACGGGTTAACCCTGAAGTTACTTCGCTAACGCCAAATCCTGCTTCATAGTACAGGCCTCTGGTGTCATATACATCTCTGAAAAAAATTAAGAGACCACTTCAAAATGATCAGTTTCTCTGGTTTTACTATTTATTGGTATGTGTTTGAGTAAAATTAACATTTTTGTTTTATTCTATAAACTACTGACAACGTTTCTCCCAAATTTCAAATCTAAATATTGTCATTTAGAGCATTTATTTGCAGAAAATGACAACTGGTCAAAATAACCAAAAAGATGCAGTGTTTTCAGATCTGGAATAATGCAAAGAAAACAAGTTCATATTCATTTTTAAACAACACAATACTAATGTTTTAACTTAGGAAGAGTTCAGAAATCAATATCTGGTGGAATAACCTTGATTTACAATCCCAGCTTTCATGCGTCTTGGCATGCTCTCCACCAGTCTGTCACATTGCTGTTGGGTGACTTTACGACACTTCTCAGCTGGGCTTTGTTTGATGGCTTGTGACCATCCATCTTCCTCTTGATCACATTCCAGAGGTTTTCAATGGGATTCAGGTCTGGAGATTGGGCTGGCCATGACAGGGTCCTGATCTGGGGGTCCTTCATCCACACCTTCACTGACCTGGCTGTGTGGCATGGAGCATTGTCCTGCTGGAAACACCACTCCTCAGAGTTGGGGAACATTGTCAGAGCAGAAGGAAGCAAGTTTTCTTCCAGGACAACTTTGTACTTTGGCTTGATTCATGCGTCCTTCACAAAGACAAATCTGTCCGATTCCAGCCTTGCTGAAGCACCTCCAGATCATCACCGATCCTCCACCAAATTTCACAGCAGGTGCGAGACACTGAGGCTTGTAGGCCTCTCCAGGTCTCTGTCTAACCATTAGACGACCAGGTGTTGGGCAAAGCTGAAAAATGGACTCATCAGAGAAGATGACCTTACTCCAGTCCTCTATGGTCCAATCCTTATGGTCTTTTGCAAACCTCAGCCTGG
>CAKAOH010028225.1:0-12491 GCA_916701665.1 Sebastiscus tertius | reverse complement strand
ATATATATATATGTATATATATATATACATATATATATATGTATATATATATGTATATATATAATTTTAATTTTAATTTTTAATTTTGCTTTTTTTATTTATTTATTTTTAAATCTTTTTTAGAATTAATTAATAAATTTTTATTTTTTAATTTATTTTAAATCTTTTTGTATTCTTTTTAATCTTTTTTTATTTATTTTATTTTTTTATTTTTTTGCAGACACGGCCGAGGTCATCATAGCAAATGTAAACTGAGTAACTGAGTGTCTTTAAGGTGAAATAAAAACATAGAAAGAGGAATTCTCACCCTATGTTGGTGTTGGTCATATGAAAGTCAAATACATTTAATAAAAAATAATAATAATAATAATAATAAAGAGATTTTTAATAGATTTAATATAATAATAGATTAAAATAAAATGAAGTTAAGTGTAACGTTAAAGAGAAGAATAGTAATGACAGTAGTATTGGTTGGAATTAAAGTATGTGAGCTGAAGAGAGATATTAGTACAAGTACCTCGTGTTTGTGCTTAAGTGCAATACTTCAAAAGTAAAACCCCTTCAGACTTTAAAAAGTGAGAAACAAGAGAACAAACTCGATTCTCTTACTTTTGAGTTCGACAGGCACTGAGATCTGCTTCAGTCTCTCGTCTTCCTCCTCCTCCCACTTCTTCCTCAGACGCTCGGCTTCATAATGAGAAAACAACATGTGTTAAAACATGTTTTCACGCGGACCTCGCTCTCCAGCCGACCACCTCCTCCACCAGCACACAAAATATTTCCATATGTGCTGTACGGTGCAGCGTCATCTCCACGCACACATTCCTCCTCTGGTGTCTGAATTATGGTTCAGATTGAACTGGATATCTTCACGCAGGAAACTGGATCTCAAAGTACATTTCTGTAACTTTTCATTTGGTTTTCCAGAAAAACGTTATGTTATGTAAGACTTTAACAGCTGTTATCAAACTGATCTTTTCAGTCTGTCCTTCCTCTTGATGTCATCATAACATCAGACAGCTGCTCTCTGAGCTTTATATAACAACACACATTCCTCCTCCACCTCTAGCTCAGACTTCTAACCCTTTTCTCTTATTGTCACTAATTAAAAACACGCAGAACAGGCGGGAACAGTCAAAACTTAACAAGAAAAAAAAGTTGTAATATTACGAGAATAAAGTCATAACTTAACAAAACATTTTTTTACTATTACGAGAATAAAGTCATAACTTTACGAGAAAAAAAGTCATATTACGAGAATAAAGTCATAACTTAACAAAACATTTTGTTACTATTACGAGAATATAGTCATAACTTTTACGAGAAAAAAGTTCATAATATTACGAGAATAAAGTCATAAGTTAACGAAAAAAAGTCGTACTATTACGAGAATAAAGTCATAACTTTACGATAAACAGTCGGAATATTACGAGAATAAAGTCATAACTTAACGATAAAAAAAGTCGTACTATTACGAAAATAAAGTCATAACTTTACGAGAATAAAGTCATAACTTAACGAGAATAAAGTCATAACTTAACGATAAAAAAAGTCGTACTATTACGAGAATAAAGTCATAACTTTACAAGAAAAAAAGAAAATAACACGTAAAATGACTACTTTATAAACCTCTGACTTTATTCTCTTAAGTCTCAGTAATTTCCTAAAACAGCCGCTCATGTTATCAGACAAACAGGAAGGAAATGGTGCATTTTTTTGGGGGGGACTATTTTCAGCGGCGGATTAATCTACGTGATTTCCAGAAAAAAAAAGTAAATTAAAAACCTTTTTCTGCCTTTTCTTTGCGAGCTCTCTCCTCCTCTTCTTCTTGTTTCTTAGCGGCCACTGTGAAGACAGAATCAGACACAGAAAACATCTCATAGCTGCAGCTCATTTATTATTGATAGGAAGTTATATCTATGTTATATATGATGACGGACGTACAGTCGGCGTAATCGTACTCTTCATACCAGGGGCCGACAAACGGGATGATGGTGGTTTCCTCTGAAACAGAAGCAGATAGATGATGATCCCTCAGTACGGAGGCCCTGAGAGGCGTTATTATAACCCTAATACATAGATTATAAGATACAAATGAAGCCCATATAGTATGACAGAGGGGTACCTGGTATATACATGATGACCTCAGTAGTTGTGGTTCGTTTTCTATCCCGATCTGTGAAGAAAACAGCACAAACGGTATTATTATAACGGCAAAATCTCTGCCATCAAACAAACAAAAATAACTCCACAGCAGCACATTAATAACAGAAGCTCATCATCATTATAGGAGAAATAAATCTGCATTACCTCCTTTAATTTAATTATTATTTACCCCGTAGTCTCTCTATCTGCTTCATGGAGAACAGCAGTATTAACGTCTATTTCACAGCCTTCATCGTTACCCGCTGGAACTCTTCAGCTTCGTCCATAAAAGGCTTCATAAAGCTTTTGGCTCTGAGTGGATGTTGATGATAAAACGTACGTCCGGCTCACTGAGAGCTTTTTTTAAATGGTAATTCTGAGTAGTTTGTACTGAAGTACACACGTTGTCGGGTTTTTTTAATGTGATAAAGTCTCTGCTATGCTTTTCTGACATTTATGGCCACAACTTTATTTTGTGAGCGAGCACTAAAACCGGTTCAGCGACCCGTGAAGTCTCACCCAGTCCCGGCTCGACGGGCTCTTCCCACGCCGGCCCCACCGGGGTCACAGGTCGGATCACTGTGGAGATCAAGTTCAACAGTTAAAAGGCGGAACCCCACCGTCCTGTCAGACCAGACATTTACATTTACTGTGTGTTCCAATACCCATAAAAACCATAACCATATCTGAGGATATTGTGAACATACGTGTGTCCCAGCCCAGTTCGATCAGCAGCCGCTCCTCTTCCTCGTCCAGAGAAGGACTCTTGGTGACCGGCGGCGGCGTCGGCGGCGGCACCGTGGTCGTCTCCTTCGGTCTCCTGGTGGCTTTGGGCGCCTTCGGCTTCTTCGTGGGTTTTGGCACTTTGGGTTTTTTGGTGGCTTTCGGGGCTTTGGGCTTTTTGGTGGGTTTAGGGCCTTTCTGCTTCTTTGCTTTGGCTTCCTTCTCGGCTGCTTTCTTCGCTCTGGCTGCGGAGAGTTAGAAGAAGAAAACAACCAGTTATTTTATATTGGAGGGTTTTATGAACTTTTATGTTTCTCTTATTGTCTTGTTTGTCTGTTTGTTAGCTCAGACGTATTTAAAGCAAACGTCTAACTGTACCTATAAAACAAGTTACAACTGAAACTCAGACAGACGGACAGAACACATAAACGCAGCAGGACCTGCTTCTGAAAGAGAACTCATTGGTTTGTTTTAGTTTGAGGCCTAAAGATCTCCCCAGATAGCCGTTCCTTTGACGGTTAATACTGTCCAGAGTACATGAAGGAGTCGTTATATAAGAGTTAGATCTGATGGCAGAGCGAGAGGAAAGGTCATGTTTTGTCCTCCTGGTTCAAGCTGTTCTCATACATTGTATGTAGCAAGTAATGCACTGTGATTCATATTTACTATATATATCCCATGAAATCAATTTGTATGTAATCCACATAATTATGAACCAGGAAGTGTAAAGAGCGAGAAACGCCGCGTAAGGAGGAGGAGATCGGGTTGGAATGGTGGGTCAAAAAATACCCAGGCGACCACTATTGGTGCCCCGTGTGAGGCAAGAAAAAACATTGATTTATCTGTCACGTAACTTCCGTACTTAAGTAATCAATAGCTAAACAGTAAATTCAAAATTCCAGTTATATTTTTATGTAGTGAAAACCTGATGTTTTTACAGTGTGTGCTCTGTAAATATCCTGTAAATCCAGCTGTTAACAGACCCACTAACAGCTGGATGGAGGCGATGTCACATCCTTCAATCAGCTCAGAGTCTCGTTCCACCTCCTCAACTGTCTGATGAGAAACTGCTTAAAGACTTTAAAGTATAAAATAGTTGGTTCCATGTGGAGGAATATTACAGAGAGGAGATCTTCAAAGAGCTTCAGTGTTTTTAATCCACCGTCGTTATGTAACCATCATCATCAGACGCCAACGCCAACGCCAACGCCGACACAGAGGGCGACTTGTTTTCTTCTGCTAGACGTGTTTCCTGATGTTCCACTACAACCCATTACTCACCCCCGGTGTCCTGAACCGGGCAGCCGCTCTTCATTACTGCCAGTCAACGTTTCTTTCTGCGACTATAACATGTATTATATGCTGCAGGTCCAGTGTTCAGACCTCAAAGCTTTTCTCAGACACCGTTATAGTTTTAAAGGTCCCATATTGTAAAAAGTGAGATTTTCATGTCTTTTATGTTATAAAGCAGGTTTAAGTGACATATAAATACTGTTAAACTATCAAAACGCTCAATATACGGAGAAATACACACAGCCCGTATTCACAAATTGTGCGTTTGAAACAAGCCGTTAGGATTTCTGTCCATTTGTGATGTCAAATATAGAAATATACAATATTTAGACCATTTCACAGTTTTAAATGTAAACATACTAAATGTGTCCCAGTTTATTTCCTGTTGCGGTATGTATGTGAATGACATCAGCTGACAGGATGTAAACATGGACCCAAGCTGTTGCCTAGCAACACAATTCCGTTGAAATGCACTAAAACGGAGCGTTTCAGGACAGAGGGTAAATACAGGCATATTCAGACAGACAGTATGAGGAAAATAAATTGTTTTTTTAACATTAAAGTGTGTAAACATGTTCTAGTAGAAACCCAAAATACAAACATGTACCTGAAAATGAGCATGATATGGGACCTTTAAGTCAAATGGTTTCTTTGCCAAATGATGATGAAATACGATCATAGCTGGATTACCAACCAGACACAGCGGGACCCAAACGTCCCAGGTTCTCTGCATGTGTATTGCATAATAATCCATCCAGTAGTTGTTGACATAGTTCAGTTTGGACCAAAGTTGGTGGACCAACCGACCAACAAAACACGATCTTTTCCCTAAACTTAACTAAGTTGGTTTGTTGCCTAAACCTAAAGAAGCTATTTTGTTTGTGTTTGTGTTAAAAACGGAACTGACCATCATCTATGAGGCTGATAATGACTGATAACGCACATTTAATGAGCTGATAACAGTCAAATCAGGTGCAGCACTGACTGAAAGATAAAGAAATATAAATATGACATATGTTATAAGTACATGTCAAAATGTTGGTCCGGTGTGAGCTGTGCAGATTTTCCAGTATATACATTTTCTAAAAATTCCTCAGTGAATCTGTGTTTAATGAACTTAATAGAAACACAGAAACACTGAGGACAACTGGAAGCATGTCAGCAGAGGATTAGTTTGAGGCTTTGGGCATAAAGTCTGAACTTAATGGGAACATTTAGGTTGAGGTTTGAGGTGTAGAGGCCAAACAACACATTTTCCAGCCACGTTTCCAGTAAATGTTATCAAAGTAAACAGAAGATAACAGCATTCATGACTTGACAGCAAGTAAAAATTGGACTGAAACAGAGCTGATATAGATGTTGCGTGCTCAGTCGAACAGATAAACAAAGCAAAGAAAGAAATGAAAAAACAGTTTTGGGTCTCAGGTTTTGTTAATTATGGCCTTTTATGTAACTTAAATCAGCCACACATGAAAATCTCTGGCTGCTAAGGGTTGTGGTTTTGCTTCATGCAGCGGAAAGTTCAGACCATCGGTGCATCAATGCTCCTGAAAGTGGGCCCTCTCATAAATCCTGCTCACTCATGGAAAAATCGTAGTGGAAATATTTCTGCTGTTGGTGTTTTTCACAGACATGTCTTTGTTGGAGAAGCACAGACGCCACTCTCGCTGTAAAAACTCACTCTGTGATCGTCGTGTCGGACAAAACAAGCTACTAAAAACCTAAAACAGTTGTGTACGAGAGCTGTGTTCCTGGCAGAGACGCACGGTCGTGTCGGGCTGCCAAGAAAATGTCAGACCACCAACTGGATCACTGCAAGCCTCTGCCTCGTCATCTCTGAATCACTGAGCTCCCTCCATCAGAATGAGAGATGTGAATGCATGTGGTAAACACGCACAAAGATAAGCTAATCTTCAAGTTGAGAGAGAAAGCTGCACCAGATAACAAACCAAATGTTTTCCTTCCTCAAAGATTGATTGCAGCTTTTCCTGTCTGTGTCTCCTCAGAGTCTTGGCTGCAAGCTCAGAGCAAAGTAAAGGTCAAGAAAGATCTGCACGCTTAAGCAGGTTGTAGCGGCTCAGTTTTAAAGCTAGAGTGAAGATCCTGGTATCGTATGAAACTAGAGAACCTGATGAATCCATCGGTACCAACCAGGTCAGACTAGCTTGTCAGGAAGGAGGTTAAAAAACCATGCAGTTTTTTTGAATGCAGTATAAATGTGATATATTTGCCTCCCATTTCATTGTAGTGAGACCATCTTTTGAGACTTGACCTCCCTGTATAAAATGACCTGTGGTGACCTCTAGCATAATCACAGCCTCATGAAACTTTACAGCCACAAACTAGAGACCTAGAGCATTCAGAGGATGATGGATCAGACTAGAGACCTAGAGCATTCAGAGGATGGATGGATCAAACTAGAGACCTAGAGCATTCAGAGGATGATGGATCAGACTAGAGACCTAGAGCATTCAGAGGATGGATGGCTTTCCTAGCTAGATTGACAATAAGGGGGTTTCTGAGCAGTTTACACAACAGAAGCGTTCGCCATCCAATCACCTGAAAAATGTTGCAGAAATCTCCAAATGTCAAAAGTTTTTGATCCCAAATCACAGCATGGCTTTTTTTCTATGGTGTTCCTCAAGGTCTTGGTGTCTTAATGTGGTATTTTGGAGGGATTCTTGAGGGTTAAATTTAACACCAAATCTGTGAAACAAACCCAAAATTGCTGCAACAACTTATGAGACCTAATAGAGCATGGGGGTGACCATCATATACTTCCATCATGTTCTGAACCCTGATACACTAGAACAACTAGACTCACAGTGCTGAGCTGCATCTCAAATGAATCTCCAGGTTCTCAGCTTTCAGATGATGTACACCACTTCTATGTGACCTCTACTGTTGACCTGCTATCTCCCCTAAAGACCCCCTGGACCCCCCTAAAAACGGCTCTATTGTGGGTCTCCGAGGGCTATAAGACCCACAGTAGACTTTGTGTCTGTGTTAGTCGTACCATAGCTGCTTCTTACCTGCCTCAATTTCCTCAGGTGTTTTCTTCTTCTTTGGTTTCGTCCTCTCCTCTTCCACCACCTCAACAGGCTCATCTCTCATCATTTCAACAGCCTCTTCCTCCCCCGGCATCCTGTGCTCCACCAGTTCTCGGGTGTCTCTTCTCATTTGAATCTGATCTCTGGAGAGTCTCTTCTCCTCCACATCATCTTCTCGAGCTCCGACCAGAGCAGCGCAGCAGCAGCACAGGGTCAAACCCACCCAGACGACCAGCAGCTCGGCCCTCATGACTCCAACGAACAACACCAAGAACAACTCTGAATCTCAAACTAAAACAACTCAAACATCTGAC
Source organism: Sebastiscus tertius (assembly GCA_916701665.1). Lineage (NCBI taxonomy): Eukaryota > Metazoa > Chordata > Actinopteri > Perciformes > Sebastidae > Sebastiscus > Sebastiscus tertius. Next base: position 4,966 of record CAKAOH010028225.1, on the reverse strand, counting down.
CTGCAGACGCACAGATTGAGCTTTCTCTTCAGAAGTGTGCACTGCAGAGAACAAAAGGATGATGTAGTGGAGGTCTGGAGAGTCTTCCTCCTCTCTGATGGCGAGTCAGCGTGCAGAGAGGAAGAAAGTGTTGTGGGCTGGAGGTTTTAAAGCAGCCTGCTGGTCGAGCTGGAGAGGAGGAAATGTATCTGTCTGGAGTGGATTTTCTCCAGCAGCACACCTCCCTCTTCTTCCTCCTCCTCCTCCTCCTCCTCCTCCTCACTCACATCTCTCCCTCTTGGCCCTTCAAACCCTTTTCCCCTCACCCATCTCTGAGCAGAGGGGAGGAGCATCTGCCACATGTGACATTCCTACGAGAGAAAGAAGAAAAAAAGAAAATTAAAGAAGCACATTTTACTGCAGTTGTTCAGAGACTCAACCAGAGTCGATGTGGATTCAATCAAAAGATAGAAAACACTGAGAGACTTTTAAAACAAGCTGAAGCTCCACATTTCTTCTGAACAGAAACAGAAACATGGAAGACAAGATCTCTGCTTGCCTCCCGCAGACACTCCAGAGATACACAAACTTATGAGGTTGTAAACAACGTGGGCAGAAAACAGCAACAGATGTTTTCTCGGTTAGTTGTATAAACTTGTTTAAATGGTAAATAGACTTGTATTTATATAGCGCCTTTCTAGTCTTTGCACTGCATGTCAGTGTTCACACACATTCATACACTGATGTCAGAGGCTGTCAACCTGGATCAGGATCTAATCGAAATACTCATTCACACACCGATGGCTTAGCCTTCGGGAGCAGTTTGGGACACTTCGACATGTGGGCTAGTGGAGCCGGGGATTGAACCGCCGACCTTCCACTTGGTGGACGACCCGCTCTACCTCTGAGCCACAGCTGCCCCTTTCAAGCACGACCAGTTAAAGGGACTGTTTGTAACTTTTTACACGTATAAATCTACCGGGTCGGGATCCCATGCGCGCTCGCGTGTGTCCCGTGTCTCTGCTCCTCTGCTTGCCTTCACTACACAATGCGCGTGTTCTAGCTGTCTCGCTCCACCTCTAGACGTGAACGCGCGCTCACTCCACCCTGCAGCAGAGTTAGTTTAGCTCTGAGAATATCTAGTGAATGTTCAGTGGACGTTTGGTCAGAAATAACTGCTGCAGCTCCTCCAGACCAGCAGAGGTTTCCCGTGTCTTGTGAAGTGACGAGGCTCCGCAGAGAGAAACGTTATTGTCTCCGACCAAAACTTTGTAGTCTGACCAGGAGGTTAGCATCGCCCTGGTTCCCTCCACTAACAGCCAATGGGATTGTTCCTTTGGGTTTTGGATTATTGCAGAAAATCAGCTCTGTGGTAAACACATATTTATGATACTGACACGTTTGTTCAGCAAGATAATCTCCACGAATGAACACCACTTTTCTGATTTTTGAAGCGTATAAACGAACTACACCACGGTCACCTGAGGGCGAGTAAACACAATGAGGCTGTAAAGGAGGATGAGTCGGCGTTATGACATTTAAATGTCTCATTTATTAAGACACATAAAAGCTTCAAAATTCCCCAGTGGGATATTTACTGACGTATTTTATGTCATAGAATAAGAAATCTCTTCAGCTTGTGTTAACCACGGCGTTACGGACCAATCAGCGTCCTGTGAGGAGCTACTGGCAGCTATGGCTGTGGTTTAGGTTTGTGTGATGACTCAGAGCGGTGACTGTTTGGTCTTAACCACACTGGCGGCTCCTGAAGAGGTTAACGTAGCTGCTGTAGCATCAGTTCTATCAGAAAGAACGACGAGAGCAAAGAACGACACTGAAGGCTTTTCTAGATGGAAAAGATGTTTTATCGCTCTTCCCCCGACTGACTTCCTAAACCTCAATAGCAGCATGAATAAATCTCAGTGGATCGTCGGCTGGAGAATGTCTCTCTGCTGACTTTATAACATGACTCAGTTTGTTCAGAAATACTTCAGTCCAAACATCTGGAACCAGTTGTTCTGACCCGTCGCTGACTGAGACCACAATCCAGAAAGTGTTGGGTAATACGACTTCTTCATTTAAATAATGTTACTCAAGAGAGTGTCCTCATCTTTATAGATCATTTAACTAGCATGTTTTACAGGATGCTTTGAGGAATCTGAAAGGAGTATGTAGTCCAGTAAAAGCATTTTCAAGATTTTGGAGCGTCTGTTCCGGTGATGTGGATCAACACTGACAGTCAGGATGTGTTATCTTGTGGAGGGACTTCATGTTGTGCCTCCAGACTGAACATCAGACCGGTCGGAGCCGTCACAATTACCTGACACGTTTGATTTTTACGACGAGAATCTGGACAAAGGCGAAGGTGGCCCTGCACCCTGAGCTGGTTAACAATCTGTTAAATCACAGTCTTTTGTTCTAAAGTCGATAACCATGACTTTGTCTTTAGAAATGTGAAGTGTCACTGACCACGGGACCAGGATGTGGTGACTCATATCCACAAAGCAGAATAACAACAGCTGTTTCATCTGGGGTCAAATCTGCTCAGATACATCTGAGACATCGTGTTAGTTTTATCCAGCGGTGGTAGAAGTATTCAGATCCTTTACTGCAGTAAAAGTACTAATACCACACTGTGAAAATACTCCACTACAAGGAAAAGTACTACATTCAAAACCTAACTTAAAGCTGTCAGTGTTTCCTGTCATCTATCTGATGCTTCTGGATTAATATTACTGCTGCATTCATGTGTATGTTTAACGCCTTTACATCCTGTTGACTAGTTTAATCTGTAGCAATGCATCATGGTCTATCAGATCATCATCTGCAGCGATGCATCATGGTCTATCAGATCATCATCTGCAGCGATGCATCATGGTCTATAAAATTATCATCTACAGCAATGCATCATGGTCTATAAGATCATCATCTACAGCGATGCATCATGGTCTATAAAATCATCATCTACAGCGATGCATCATGGTCTATAATATCATCTTCTGCAGCAATGCATCATGGTCTATCAGATCATCATCTGCAGCAATGCATCATGGTCTATCAGATCATCGTCTACAACAATGCATCATGGTCTATCAGATCATCATCTACAGCGATGCATCATGGTCTATAAGATCTGCAGCAATGCATCATGATCTATAAGATCTGCAGTGATGCATCATGGTCTATCAGATCATCATCTACAGCAATGCATCATGGTCTATCAGATCATCATCTGCAGCGATGCATCATGGTCTATAAGATCTGCAGCAATGCATCATGGTCTATCAGATCATCATCATGCATCATGGTCTATCAGATCATCATCTACAGCGATGCATCATGGTCTATAATATCATCTTCTGCAGCAATGCATCATGGTCTATCAGATCATCATCTACAGCAATGCATCATGGTCTATCAGATCATCATCTGCAGCAATGCATCATGGTCTATCAGATCATCATCTACAGCAATGCATCATGGTTTATCAGATCATCATCTGCAGCAATGCATCATGGTCTATAAAATCATCAATCTACAGCAAAGCATCATGGTCCTTTAATATCATCATCTGCAGCAATGCATCATGGTCTATAATTCCTGAGATTAAAGTCATAAATGTGCAAGAAAGAATTCTGAGATTCTCTGAGATTAAAGCAAAACATTTTGGAGAAAAATCGTTGTGGTTTATGACAGAAGAAAAGCCAGCTGCTGTTTTTTCATGCAGACTTCGTGGAAAACATTCAATCTGTTTCCACTAGATGTTGACTCATTTCCCTGCTAGTGTGTGTGAGAGTGTGTGTGAGTGTGTGTGAGAGTGTGGTTGAGTAACAATAGCCTCCACTATCTCCCACTTTTTTGTTTTCTTTGGCGTCCGTCTGTTTCTAATCCCTCATTGATGGATGAAGTGGTTTCAGATCGGTTTATTTCCTGCCAGCAGCTGATGATAACAGGATGTTTCCTCTTCCTAAAAATCTATTCCTGGATATTTTAAGACTTATTTATTGAGTCAAGAAACCTCAGAAATGTCTAGCACATTCAAAAAAGTAGATGCTGAATCAGATATTTTTTTCCCCCTCTGATTAATTCAAACTAAATACTTCACTGATTTGTCTCATAATGATGGACATTAAGGAGAGTTCAGAACCGCCTGACTTCTGAGGATAAGAGTGTGTGCTAAATGACATACAGATGTGTGCAGCTGTGTGTGTGTGTGCGAGAGAACAGATGGTCTGGAGTGTGGACATCCTAACTGGTAAACTCTGTCCAACTCTTTCTTGGCCAAGTTGAACTCATTAAGTATTTCAAAGACACACAAAATATAATACTTTCTAATAAAGTCTGTGCTTAAAACCAAAAAATGTACCTTTTTTATTATTGCCTGGGAATTAATATTATAGCAACACATCTACCAGGGTCATATTTTGTAATATAGCATTAGGGTAATTAATACAATCAATCCTTCGGTGGTTGTAATGGCTCAGTTTTAAAGCTAGAGTGCTATTCGATCTTTTAGAGTGAAGATACTGGTATCACATGAAACTATAAACCTGATGAATCCATCGCTACCAACCATGTCATACTAGCTTGTCATGAAGGAGGATAAATAACGCTCCAAACTTACACTAAATTTTGGCGAGGAAAAACTGTCATGTTCATTTTCAAAGGGGTCCCTTGACCTCTGACCTCCAGATCAGTGAATGTAAATGGGTTCTATGGGTACCCACGAGTCTCCCCTTTACAGACATGCCCACTTTATGATAATCACATGCAGTTTGGGGCAAAAAAGTCTAAAAAAATGTCTGAAAAATGTCTGAAAAACAAAAAGTGTGAATAATGTCCAAAAAAAGAAGTTTGAAAAAAAGTTTGAAAAAAAAATTGAAAAAAAGTCTGAAAAATGTCTGAAAGAAGTCTGAAAAAAAGCCTGAAAAATGTCTAAAAAAAAAAAAGTTTGAAAAAAGTCTGAAAAAAAAGTTTGAAAAAAAAA
>CAKAOH010028218.1:0-33873 GCA_916701665.1 Sebastiscus tertius | reverse complement strand
AACTTTAGCTAACTATTTCAACTGTTTATCCGTAACTTTAGCTAACTATTTCAGCTGTTTATCCGTAACTTTTAGTTAACTATTTCAACTGTTTATCAGTTAGTTTTAGCTAACTATTTCAAATGTTTATCCGTAACTTTTAGTTAACTATTTCAACTGTTTATCCATAACTTTTAGTTAACTATTTCAACTGTTTATCTGTAACTTTAGCTAACTATTTCAACTGTTTATCCGTAACTTTAGCTAACTATTTCAGCTGTTTATCCGTAACTTTTAGTTAACTATTTCAACTGTTTATCCGTAACTTTTAGCTAACTATTTCAGCTGTTTATCCGTAACTTTTAGTTAACTATTTCAACTGTTTATCAGTTAGTTTTAGCTAACTATTTCAAATGTTTATCCGTAACTTTTAGTTAACTATTTCAACTGTTTATCAGTTAGTTTTAGCTAACTATTTCAAATGTTTATCCGTAACTTTTAGCTAACCCTTTCAACTGTTTATCAGTTAGTTTTAGCTAACTATTTCAACTGTTTATCTGTAACTTTAGTTAACTATTTCAACTGTTTATCCGTAACTTTAGCTAACTATTTCAACTGTTTATCCGTAACTTTAGCTAACTATTTCAGCTGTTTATCCGTAACTTTTAGTTAACTATTTCAACTGTTTATCAATTAGTTTTAGCAAACCATTTCAACTGTTTATCAGTTAGTTTTAGCTAGGCTAATCATTTCAACTAAATTCATTACTTTTATCTTACTATTTTATCTTACTATTTTAACTATTTTTACTATGTTTGTTTTTTAGCTAACTCACAATGTGGATACATTTTTAAAATGAGCTGAGCTTCTCTACAAACGTTCCACGTAACCCCTGGCTAGCTAGGGAAATAAACTGCAGGATGTTCTGAACCTCTTGCTGGAGAAGCAAACAGTGCAGCAAACACATAAAAAGTGGAACTTCAACACTGGCTACATCTGTTTAAACTGTGTCATAAGAATAAATGGGAACACATTGCTCCTCTCAAATTTAGAATATTGATTAGCTTCTCAAAAGATAACCTCCTTCATCCGCTGTGCCTAGTCAGAGCCCTCTGGGAGTCTCCGGTCTCCACCTAGCCCACTGACACCGTCACACACACAAATGGAACTGTGCAGAGAAAGTTTAAAAAAATACAACTTTGACATCTGTATGTGGGTGATTGTAGTTTGTACACACATGTGCATGAGCATGTACACTTTCACGTGTTTGTACGAATCTCGATTTGTGTGTGTGCGCCACCTTCAACCCTTCATCGCCATAATCGCACACCAAATACTCGACTCACTTCAGGGTCCAATTATCAGTCTGTCTGTCAAAAGGGTCATACGGGTCGCCATGGCTCACAAACTGCCTCTTTTGCCTCATGAGCTGTCAGACTACAGCGGACAGCTTCACATCTGGACCCAAGGTGCTATTGTCAAACCGCAATCTTCTTCTAGCTTTTTTGCTTGTCTCTCACTTTTTTTTGATCCCTTTTCTTAACCTTATATCTCTCTTTTTCTCACTCTCTTCCCAGCCCCATTTCTCTCAATCTCTCCCTCCCTCCCTCGGTTTTATATGGAAAAACATTCCTGGTGTTCTACTCGGCTCCAGTGAAACCTGGTGCTTATTTTCAGTGCCCTAAATTGATAGCAAATGTGAGGACAGATCCCTCCTCTCGTTCACTCTTCCCTCCCTCCATCCTCACCCCCCCTCCCCCCACCTCCTCCCCTTTTGGCATTAACAGTGAGGATACGTGGAACATTTTCGTGACCATATTGAACCCTGGGGGTTTTATGTTTTTGAAGGTGTTCCCCTTTATATTCAACTGCATGTGTTTTTGTTGAATTTCTGGGGAGAGAAAGTCTACAGCCTGAAAGTCTCCTTGAGAGCAGGACTGAGTCATAGACTTTTTGTTTTTCAATAAGCCCCCCCACCGCACCGTGGAAACCAAACCTGGTTAGCCTCAGCTGTCTTTACCCATAATTCAACAATCCCTGTGTGTTTGTTTTCTCTTTTTTTGCCTCCCTCTCCCCCTTTCCCTCTCTTTCTCTTACTCTGTAAGTGAAACCCTAACTGCTCCCTTCATTTTGATGCAGCCAACTGAGTTCTGCTGGACCAAAATGCCCTCTATTGTTATGGATGTGTGCCGGGGAGAGAAACTGAGCCTCATGGATCGTCCCTCTGTGGGTGAAGCTTATAGTGGTTTTGATTAGAAAATGGGGGAAGAAAACCCAGTCAGCTCCTTGTGAAGTCTGGTTTTGTTTCAAAATGCAAACCTTTGGTCTTTGTGGGCAAAGACAAAGGTGTAGCCTCTAACTTTTCATGAAACCATCTTGTAAACCTTAAAAATGTTACTTTTATTGGTTTTCTTTTCTCGCCATGTATGCAGACACTGCACAAATCAAGCCACTAGCCACATGGAAGATAGTGCAACATCCAAATCAGCTGATGTTTTCAATAGTTACAGTCACAATGAGTCATCCATTCTTCAGCTGCAGTTTGTCATCAGTTTGCTAATATCAGGCAGCACATCCCAGTGAAGAAGAGTCTTACTGCACTCAGTGAAGGCAGGGTAGACCCTGGACAGGTCTCCAGACTATCACAGGGCTGACACATAGAAACAGACAACTATTCACGCTCACATTCACACCTACGAGCAACTTAGAGCCAACAATGAACCTACCTGTGGGAGGAGGCCTGAGAACAAAGAGAAAACCCACGCTAACACTGGGACAACATGCAAACAACGTTGGAGGGAGCGACAGAAAACTAAAATTCTTTCCCCTTACCGTTCGATGTTTTAATATAGTTTTATATTGCCTGCTGGTGTTTCTAAATGTCGTTGCAAGCAGCATTTGGCGTTTGTGAAAGCCGCTCCATGCGCCTCTACGTGTGTGCCTGAACAGTTTCATAATGAACCAAAAATATGTTTACACTTCTCAACGGGTGGGCTGGCTGGCCCTCACCGGGCGCGTTTCCTCCACCGGGAGCTTTAGAGCACCCCTCGTCGTGCTCACTACGCCTTCTCTCCAACAACCGATCATAATCATAAACACAACCAACGTGTTGATGATTAAATTATTTACTAGAGCACAGTGGTGAAAAAAAGTACTCTGATATTTACTTAAGTAAAAGTAATACCACAGTGTAAAAGTACTCTGCATAGTTCTGCATTCAAAATGTTACAAAAGTATTATCATCAAAATACACTTAAAGTAGCCTACCAAAAGTAAAAGTACTCATTATGCAGAATGATATCTATTACTGTATATGATGGTATTATAATTATTGATGCATTAATGTGTTCATCACTTTAATGTTGCAGCTGGTAAAGGTAACTACTTTATATACTTAATGATGTGCTACTAAATAATACACCACAGTTTATTAGTTGATTTATATTTTGTATTAAGAAACTTAATATGTAATTAGCTAGTAGCAACTAATATGGTCAAATAAATAACTGAAGTTCAAAGTAGAACCTTTCCCTCTGAGCTGTAGCCTAGTGGAGGAGAAGTGGGCTAGAAAGTTACATCAAATAGAAATAAAAGTACAAGTACCTCAAAATTGTACTTCAGTACAGTACCTTAATAGCGTACAGTAAATATACTTATTTACAATCCACTACTGCTAGAGCACAACATTGTTTACAAGAGCACAACATCTAGCCTCCTAGTTTTGCTCTCCAACGCACCACATTGATGCATTTAACTTTAAAATGTACAACATTTTCTTCCGGGGATGCATGCCCCCCCAGAGGGTCCGAGGTCAGGATAGACCACCTCCGCCTCATTTTGATCCAGGAAAAACCCTGATATAGAAATATAAAACGGCTTTAAATGTTAGCTGTTACCACTTGCAAGCTGACAGAAGTGTGTTTTGTTTTGGATACTTTCTACCCCAAAAATCCACTTCACGCAGCTCTCGGTCGCTCCTGGGCCGAGCGAGAGGATGGTGGTAGGCTAGCGGGTGGTTGTTGAGCTCTGCACGGATGGAGAGCCAGGCCTGCCTGTTTGTATTGGCCAACTTTCAGCATTCCACATGTCTTTGTGATTTTCAGCTCCCTGACCTCAGGAGACCCTCCACGCTACTGTAAGTTATACTCACACCAGGAGCACAGATGGATCAGGAGGGAACGCTGAACTCCTATTGGTGCTTGGCTGCTTTCTGAAAGGCACATGTAATGAAAAATGCAGGCCGTGCTGCAGCTGCCACAGCAAACCAAGTTTAACTCTGAAATATGAGTTGATGATTCCTGTCCATTTTCTAAAATGATGATCATTAGCATCTCCCTTTTTTTAAAGAAAGTTAGAAAGTGTGCTCTAGTTTGAGGTACTGTGTAAATGTCAGCAGTGGAAATCAAGCCGACAATAGTACAGCTACTGTGGATCAGCCGCTTCTCTCAATATTAACAAATTAAAGTAGGCTACTGTGTGTCACTGAGCCTGCAATGACCCATGTGGGCTGTGTCTTTTGCTCTAACACAATGTTAGCAGGGTTAGTCATGGGGCCTCCAAAGAAAATGAAATTAGGAGCTAACAAAGTTAGAGGTGCTAATTACAGACTAATGCTAACTGCCTGGTCAGGGGAAGGGAAAGAGGAAGAGCCTGATTCCATCTCACTCCGACGGCACCATATGACAGAATATACCGTGTGTGTACAGCTTAAACTCCGTTTCCACCAAAGGAACTTTCCCCCTAAACTAAGAACCTTTTGAGGAACTAAAAAGTGTTTCGACGGCAGGGACCAGGATCTAAATTAAGTTCTGGGGACATTTTACGGGACCTTTTTGCCTCTAAAAATGTCCCTGGTCGGGCGGTAGTACTTTCTTAAGGTACCGGAACTTTCAGGGTGGAGTTTACAGGGATAACTGTCGCTGAAACACACACACACACACACACACAGCGCCACTGCTTCAACTGTACCGCTTCATTCATAAAACAAGGAAGTACTCTAGTACCACCATTTTAGGACAAGTGGAGAGCATTTCTCTTTGTGTGATAACATTAAAAGTAAAGTTAGGCTCTGCTGTCGGCTTCCCAACTCCTTTAAAACAAGAGAGAGAGAAAAAGAGAGAGTGATTAAGCGAGCTGAATTTCTGATTTCTGATTGTCAAGGCGTTAATGTTCAAAAGCACAAATAAATAACCATCAAACACTCAGAAGATGTTTTGCTGTGGAGACAGACGCTCTTAGTTTCATTTTCCTCTGCTGCATTTACTTCATTACATCCAACATGCATCAGTGAATATATGCAGCAGTAAATGTCAGGGCTGGGATGATGCACCTATCTCCCGATTCGATGCTATCAGGATACTTGGGTGCCAAATCGATATATAATGTGATTTTTAAGTATTGTGATTCAATATTACAATTTATTGCAATTTTTGTTAACTTATTTAACACTAAACCATGGGAAATAGAATCATACACTTCTAGGGACTCACTTTGGAAAATATCTAAATGAATACAGTAAAGATGTTTGTCATGATGATGTCCTGAGATATATCAGTCATTGTCAGTCATCATTTATTACATTTTTTTCCAGCAACCTCCAGATCAAAGACGTTTCCCTCACAGATTAGTGGTGTTTTCTTTTTAATTGATAAGGGACATGTAATGTTTTATACTTCTGTTGAATATAATCCATCAATCTTATTTCCATAGATGTATTTTGTATATACAGTTCCCTTTGTTAACACCTTATTTTGAAAAGAGGACGTAGTCCCACGTGTCTACTTCCTCTAACTTCTCCAAGTCCGTCTCTAGCTCTCCCGTCAGCTCCGTTCTCTTAATCCATCCATGATCAGCTCCATTGGGGCTGTTTCAATGCATTTAACCTAAATGTCAGTATCTGGGTGTTCTACAGTCGTAGCGTCGGCTGATTTGACCACGGAGATGAGAGTGACGGCCGGCTTGACCGCACGTTACCGATACGATAACGTTTCCTGTCCATGACAGAGTTAGCATGCAGCTTTAGCTCTGCTCTGTCTAGCTCTGCTTTTCCTGTCAATGTGTGAAACCCAAAGTGTTTCCATCCTTTACTGGATGTGTAGTGTTCACCACGCTGGATTTAACATGGAGGGTGCAGGTCGTATCCACGACGACCCTCCGCCCATTTCTGCCGGTTTCTGCTCTCTACGGCCGGCCCGCTACTGTTTGTTTTGAGTGACGGATACAGAACGGATATGACGTCACGTTACTCAGACTACAACAATAAAAGCGGTAACTTCCTTCTACCTCCACATAGACTCAGATGAAGCAAATTTATCAATTCTGGCATTAAAAAAAACGATATCAAAATCAAAATAAAAACCAAAATCTCGATACATAGGTGAATTGATTTTTTTTCCCCACCCCTAGTAAATATCGTCACAGTGAGACAAAACCTAACTTTTTTTCCCAGCATGTTTTGTAGATGAAACAGGCGGGCACACTGACCTGCAGGCTGCAGTGTGTTTACTGCTGTGAACACCAGCAGCCCTCGTCATGTCATGTTGCTTTTTCAAACGTCAGCGTACTCATTTGCCTATGCTTTGCAGGTCGCGGTGGAAATGCAGACAACAGTGGGCTGAAGGAAGCTAAAAGTTGACTAAAAGTCCCGGGAACTTTTGGTGGAACGTAATAGTGTAACGTAATATCCATATATGACACCCTGTCCAATGCCTGAATACAGCTCATTGAGAATACAAGCAGATTCCATCACTGTATGTTGACACAACAGTGTCACCTCACCCTACTGCTCCACATTCGTCACCCCGATTGACCTAGCAGCCCGTTTAGCGACGTGACGGGGAATCGCAAAGCGCGTGCGGCGTGTGTGTGCAATAAGCAGAGTTTAAGGTGAGCAGTAAGGAGACAAAAAATAAAGCCAAAATGTGGCAAGTTAAGAAATTAAGAGACGGTGCATGCACAAGATTAGGAGGAGGCGGGGAGGCGATTAGGGTGAGAGGAGGGAGGGCAGGAGGGTGTTCGTAGCCAAATTAAGGAACAAGTAGCGCCTTGGGGCTGATCTAAACAGGATTTACCTGTTGCTGTCCCCAGGTGACTCGCTTCACTCATTTACCCAACAGTGCCGCCGGGCCTAAACTCCCAAACACCTCGTTAATTAAAGGTGCAGACATGCAAAACATTCTGCGTGTGTGTGTGTGTGTGTATGTGTGTGTGTGTGTGTGCGGTTGTAAGCTCGATCTCCTTGTGCATAATTCTCCCAATTTGGGTTCTTTTATTGAATTATCTGACACTCTCACCTTTAATTATGAACTCCCATAAACACAAAGTTATTTTTTTAAACGTTGTCAAATGTATACGTTCCAGCGCTGCTCTAACAGAGAGGTCTCTGTAACAGCAACATGAACCTGATCACCCCATACTGTATGTCTGAGGGCGGGGCTTGCTATTCACCCGGTCCGGTTTATTCAACTTCAGTCAGTGGAATAATAAATTACAACCTACAATAAACAAACCATCATGTCATAAATCCTCAAAGCAAAACAGTAGGATGACAGGTGGAGGGGTGGAGGAGTGAAGGCACAAAAAGGGGGGAATGTTGTAGCGCATGCCTGGGTAAACTAGTCTTTTTGAATTTACAACTTACAACACAGGCCCCGACATACGAACAGACGCAGAGCGCACTCATCGGCGGGTCATGGCGGGATGTCACCCTGCAGTAACCAACCCTATTATTCAATAAACCAAAAACAATAACTGTCAGCCGCAATCGACAAAGCTGGGAAACAACGGCTGGACCGGATCCATCTCCCAGTTCATACCTCTGGAAATGGAGACCAACCGGTCTACTGCACCCCCCCGCCAAAAAAACAAAACAAAAAAAAACTCCGCCCTTTGCCCTGGGGATGTGTGTCAGGATGCTTTACACACTAAAAACAAACAGGCTTCCCGTTGCAACAGCAAGAGAAGTGGATGTGGGTTTGGACGAGGCGGGAGAGAAAGGGATGAAATGGAAAGATGGAGGGATGGAGGGTACCCATGAAGGAGGGAAAGAGGGAGGCAGGGAAGGAAGGAGGGAGGGAGGGAGGGATGGGGGTAGTGTAGAGCAAGAGAGTGAAAGTTGTCATAAAACGACAATAATAAGAGGCCTCAGTGCCACCCAGTGACCACATCAAGGCTTCTGTAATGACAGGCTGTGCAGAACACATGTCCGCCTGAGTGTGTGTGTGTGTGTGTATGTGCGTGTTAGTGCGCCCTTCTGTCAGCGCTAAAAAATGGCTTAGTTAACCGAGTAATATTATTCCCAGCATGGACACATGCACAGTACATCATACGTACCACAAAGCAACACCCGACACAGTCACAGAGTGTACACATGATGCAGCCTTTCATTTAGACTGCACTACCACGCTCTGCTCTCACAGTGTAGCTACATGTGTACTTTACTGTTTAGAGCACAAATGAAAAGGCACTTACTGTTACTGTATAACACAGTGGTTTGTTGTTTGTTTAAAATGAAGCAATGTTTGTGATCTCTCAGGATTAGGGATGTTCATAATTAACCGTTTAACTGTTAACCGACATTAAGCATTTGAACCGATTAACACTATCGGTTAAAACAGTTAAAAGAAATATGAATACTAAATTAAAAAGCTGAGCGGCTCAGAGGAGCGGCTCGTCTCTTTAAGGAGAAAAGCTGGTCCACCTTAACAGTCCACCTTAAGAGGCGGACGGTGAACTGGAGACTCCCGTCAACCAATATCTGTTGTGCTCCTGCAGCTGGTACACCGCTGCATGAGAGGCACAAATCTTGTCTGCTAACGGTTAATAATCGGTTAACGAGGGTCGGTTATCGGTTAAGAATGTTTTTTCAAAAGGAGCATCCCTACTCAGGACATTATGGCCTCAGGGTGAGCAGTTTCCTTGAAGAGGTAAAAGTATCTGGCCTTTCACACCAAATTTAAAGGGGACATATCATGCTCATTTTCAGGTTCCTATTTATATTTTAGGTTTCTACAAAGGCTGGACGATACACCCATCTCATGATTCAATACCGTCATGATACTCGGGTGCCGATTCGATTTGTATTGTGATTTTTAAGTATTGCGATTATAAGTATTGCGATCGGATATTATGATTTATTGCAATTTTTGTTAACCTTTGGAACACTGGACAATGGAAAAAAGTTGAATCATACACTTCTAGGGACTTTTGCTTACACTGTCGCTAATTTCAGGGCTAACCCCTTTCACTTTAACCAACAGGTGGCAAGCAAGACACAACCTGGCTTCGGTCTTGAGGAGCTGTAGCATTTATTCACCGACAAATGAACTGTAGCTTACACACACTGCACTGCTACGTTCACAGCTATTATATACAGTTACTGCTACTCACTTTCTCTCTCGGCCTACTGGACACTAGCTAACGGCGATCATCTCCTTCTTGTGATTCCACATCGGTCAGCTCGTGTCCATGCGGCCGTCCTTGCAGAATGCATAACCAAAGCGCCGCTAACACTGTTTGGATGTTTAGAACTGAGGTGTGCTTGGACGGCAAATGGTAAAACAGACGTACCATGGGTATTTCAAAATGAAGGCGCATCGTAAAGATGATGATAAATATCAATGTTTTCACTTTACATCGATAATATCGGATCGTTGATCATTCAATCGATATACTGATCCAGATCGATGGATCGTTACACCCGTACTATAAAGTGCCCTTAAAAACTCTATAATAGAACAAATCATGCAGTGTCCTTGGCATTCTGTACACAATCCCACAATGTAATGTGCCACATTTTCTAAATGTGAAAGTGTACATCTCTCAGTGATGACGATCAGTACTGTAAATATGCTGAATCTGAATTTACTGTTCACTATAGTTAGTAGACCTATAGTTAATAGAGTTAACTATAGAGTGAATGAGTGAACAAAGGAGGGATTTCAGAAGCAGACATAGTCTCACTTTAATGCAAAATTGCAGTCAGGGCAGGTGTTTCCCATCAGCTCTGAAAGGCAAACATCAGCTGTGACATCACTGATTGGGGTGTGGCTACAAATTTGACATGCTTGAAAGTTTCCAGCGCTACAGCAGTTTTCTGCTTTGTGCTGTCTAGTTTGGGCTTCACATTTGACAGCATTAGGTTGAAGCTAATACATTTAGCCTTAGCCGGGGCTCAACAAACTAGCCAGATCATAGTACAGTGCAGCTCGCATACTGTATAGTGATTCACCTATAAACCAAGAGAACAAGTAACAGGAGCTTATAACCAAAGAAGCCAAGCAACAGTTAAAATACATTCCAAGCAAAACCTGAGCATTTCCAAAATAAAATCAGCAAAGTTTCACCCTGGAGTGTGATAAACAGTGTGTGTAGGACACGGCTGTTTACCAGAGCAGACCTGGACAAAGAAAGCCAGACAGGCAGCAGTGGAGCGATGGAGGGACCTGAGCCCAGGAGAGAAAATCCTGTTCTTTTTCACAAACACCTTGAAGAAAAAAAAAAGCCTGACCACAAAAGAGTCTCTGTGCTTGAGGCTATTTCAGTTAAGAGTTCTAGCCAGGACAGATCCAGTGAGAGCACAAGTGAGATGGAAAGAGAGAACGAGAGAAACGGAGCTTTATTTGGTTAACAACTTCCACGAATCATTGTGGGGGAAGAATGTGTGTAATTTGGCTCTGTTTGTTTTGCATTAGGATATAAAATATGTCGGGATTACTTCATCACACATCTAAAGCCCAATGAAAAGGAGATGGGCGAGAGTCGAGAAGGGGGAACCACAGGTTTTTTGTAAGCTGGGTTTTGGTTAACATATCAAATGTGTCTCACTGGGACAGCGGCTTCAAGCAAAGCGCAGGGAAAAAAATGAGCTCAAAAAATGCCAAAAGTACAGCCTCAATCAATATCAATCAATGGTTACGGAAAACTATTTGGCAGAAGATAAAGATGTAGAGCAGTGGTTCGCAACCCTCTGTGTTACCACAGCCCTGTCAGTCAAATACTCCTGCATCAATATCAACATTTATTTCAACCATTTATCCATTACTTTTACCAATTCACCATTTATCCATTACTTTTACCAATTCACCATTTATCCATTACTTTTACCAATTCACCATTTATCCATTACTTTTACCAATTCACTATTTATTCATTCTTACTTAAGTATCTTAAACGTTTATCCATTACTTTTAGCAAACTGTTTCAACTGTAACTATCCATTACTTTTAGCTAACTATTTCAATTGTGTATCCATTACTTTTAGCCAAGTGTGTCACCTGTTTACCAATTTCTATTTTACCATTGATCCTATTACTATTAGCCAACTATTTCAATGTTGTATCCATTAGATTTTGTTTTTGCTAACTACCTAAACTGTTTATCAATTACTAGCTACTTTTCCATTTATCAGTTATCTTTCGCTAACTGTTCCAATTGTGTATCCGTTACTTTCAGTCAACTGTGTCAGCTGTTAATCAATTACTAGCTATTTTACCATTTATCCATTCATTTTAGCTCACTATTTCAACTTTTATCCTATCAATTACTAGTTATTTAACAATTGATCAATTACTTATTCTAATTGTGTATCCATTACTGTTGGCCAACTATGTCACCTGTTTATCAATTACAAGCTGTTTTACCATGTATTCATTCCTTTTAGCTAACTATTTCAACAGTGTATCCATTATTTAAAGTGATTTCAACAACGTATCCATGACTTTTAGCTAACTGTTGCAACGTCTCTGCTTACTTGGTAACTATTTTTCATCTACTTTCAACACTTGGTACTACTTCACTATCTTTCCATGTGCCATGTACCCAGTTATCTGTAGAAGTACCCCCTGGGGTACAAGCAGCCCTGGTTGGGAATCACTGACATACAGTATCTAGTGTTGTACTGTATGTATCTTGTAAGTATGTTGAAAGTCCAACGGCACTGAGGGCTGTTTTGTGTCTAAAAGAGATGTTGATCACACAGGGTAAACGGTAGCCTATATTTTCAGTAGATTTGATGCATAATGGCCATGGAGTTTACTGTGAGACTGTGAAATAGTAGCTCTCTGTGTAAGCCATCTTTAGTTTACTGGGATAATCGTCGCTCTTAGCATAAGGATTTCCCTATGTAGCTGCCAGTAGTTTGAATCCATGCCCAAAGACAAAATCTTTCAGTCCATCAGAGTGGAAAAATAAAACAATTCTAAGCATGTATCAAAAACAGAAAGCTTGGCCTTGGAGTAATCCCATTAGCCTGTGTGTTTAGGACCTCGTGGAGGAAAAGCACCCTGGATGGAGGTAGTGGGGACCATTGCTGATGCCCTTTTGGTGTGAACGGTATCTCGTTAGGGTCCATTTTACAGCCAGGCCAGGGAGGAAAGTAAACTCAAATGAAAAGAACAGAAACTACAATAAAAGAAGGGGAAAAGAAAGCAGGGATCAGAGATGCTCTCGGGGCCAAAACCGCAGATAAAAATCTAACCGCAGAATGGAGGCCAGATTGCTCTAATTCACTGTCATCTCAAGTATTTTTATTTTTTTTTTCGGAGTAGAGTGAAAGAGTGGGACAGAGAGAGTGGTCCCTATCCTCCCCCCCTTCCCTCCACGTCCACCCACACCCACTCCTCTCCTCCATTCAGATTTACTGCTCTTAAATTGTTTGCCCTCTGCTTTTAATGGCCATCTCTAGATCATCAGCTCTTAAAATAAACACAGAGGCTTGGATTACCTTCTTTATCACCATTCCACTGAAGCAGAACACGCTTGCAGGGACTGTGCCTCGCTCCGTGCCTCTCTTTCTGTCTTTACGTTAAATCTGTGTGTGTGTGTGTGTGTGTGTGTGTGTGTGTGTGCGCTTTCCTGTATGTTTGGGTTGCTGGAGGAGAGCCTCGCATTAAAGCTGAGCAGCAGAAGAATGGAAACTCAAGTAGGGCTCAGCAGCCGGGTGGTCCCGCGTCTAATAATACACCAATCAAATGTTACCGCACAAAGGGCAAATAACAGAGTAGATCAGCTCAATTGCCGCCGCTGAGAGGGATACCAGAGAGAGGGGAAATACCTACTAATAAGTCTGATGGTAATATTCAGTAGAGATGCACCGATCCAACTTCTTCAGTCCTGATACCGACAGCGATACCTGGGATCATTCTTTTATGTGTAAGGCAACATCAGGCATGACTTAAACATTGCTTCCCTAACTTTATAAAACAAAATGTAACAAATAAATACAGATATATATATTTATTGAATTGTTATTTATTAATAAAATAATAAATCGTACACCAGCAACTTGGTAAAAGAAATCTTCAAAATGAACAGGAATTACAATTAAAGTGTGAACCTTTTGAATGCAGCAACAAGCTGCTCAAAACTTCAACAGGAATTAAAATTCCAGTATATAATGTTTATAGTATATTAGGGATGTTAATAATTAACCGACATTAACCGATTAACGTTATCGAATAAACAGTTCAAAGAAATACTAATAATTAATAAAAAAGCTGAGCAAAACTCTGAGGAGCGGCTCGTCACTTTGAGGAGACAAGCTGGTCCTTAACAGCCCATCTTAAAAGAGTCTGAGCCGGCGTTGCAGATACAGGAAGTTGGCTCCCGTCTTCAGCGGAGGAGTCGTAGCATTTATTCACCGACAAATAAAGTGTACCCACTGTCTGCTACACCTACGTTCACAGCTAGAACGCCACCGACAACCCCACGCTCTCCGCCGCCACACGCGGTCTGTCGGTTTGTTCATATCATTCGCAGATGATTTCTGAGCAGGATTCCGATGAAATTTCAGGAAGAAATATCACTTTCACTGTTCAAATGTTCTATTTTTGCGGTGACAGATTGCATCCAGTCAAGGACCAGTGAGGGGGTCCCAGTTGGGGTCTGGTTTACCTACTCTCCGAGGCCTGCGCACCCCGCGCAGTCCAATCCCAGGTCCCGTGCCTGCCACAGGACAGCTGGGTCATATCAGTACATGTACATTTTTGTGCACATTTTGCTTCCAAATGTGGTCGCATCTCTTCATGAGCACACGCAAGGCCCACAGGCATCAGGTGTGAAGGGGGTTCAGGTGCTGGCTGAGTCCAGAGAGGACACTCATATGCTCCGTTGCAGACGGCGTTTGTTGTTGCTCAGCCTGCTTCTACGGCGCACATGAGCATACAGTATGCATGGAGGCACACATACACTCTCCTGGAGTGCGTACACAAACAACACCTAAAAACACACTTCACACACTCCACTCCTATGGACTTAAAGAGAGACACTGGGGACGGAGGCTTAATCTTTGTAGAGGAAAAGCACATTGCATTTGAAAAATGAAAAGGGGAAGGGATGCAGGCTCATGTTTAGGAACGATAACTATTCAGTCGGCCAACTCACATGCGACGGTGGTGTTAATATGAGAATACAGAATATTTATATGTATTTGAAGGGGAACACGACCTAAATGAAGAATTCCACTATGTTATTCCCAGTTCAATCAATATTTGTGAACATGAGCTGCTCTCTCTCAAAGCCACAAACCAGAAGGAAGTCTCAAACTTGTGATGTCATCAAGTATAAAGTCTGGAGCTGCTCCGTAGACAATGAATGGGAGACATTGAATGTTTGTTTTCTTTTTTTATACCAAAATGAGCTTTATTTTATTGATCTATTCTATTGTTCTCAGTTGTGAAACTAAACCAAATATACTCAGAACATTCCCCTGAGTGCTCTCAGTGCCATCTAGAACATCTCTCCCATTCATTGTCTATGGAGCCGTTCCACACTTTACACCCTATGACATCACAAGTTTGAGTTTTAGCACTCAAGTTTTTGGATTTGGGAGAGAGTTATTCATTTTAAGTAATAATTTTTGGACTGTTTTAGACCATAGGTCTAACATATATGAATTTTGAAAATGGGTATAGTTCCCCTTTAATGCTTGGCGTTTAGGCTTTGACCTAGTTACTCCCTATATACCTTTAAGACTGCACTGGGAGGGATTGGGGAGTGACCATAATAAATCCCTGCACTCTTTCATGGGAAACAATCAGAGGCTACAGGTGGATGCTGTGGTGGTGGAGCAGCATCAGATGATGAAGAAAAAAATGGGACTCAATTTGTCCAATTGGGGCAAACGGCCGTCGCTCCCTCATCTTAGAGTTTCACTTAATCCTAATGTTCTGATGGGGTCCTGGAGACCGCATGCCATCTTCAACAGCTGAAAAACATACTGAACATTGACTATGTTTACATGCACACTAATATTCCACTGTTAGTCTGGATGACAATACTCCAAATTTGATACGAGTCATGTAAACAGCATATTCCATTTGGATATTTCAAATCAGGCCTTATTCCAGATTTAGCATTTTCCCATTAAAGCTAGGTTTAGTTATCTTCTTCAAAAACTATTTTTGTTTCACGTGTTGAAATTCTCTTTACATCCAATCAATAAATCAAATGCTCTGATGAAAAAAGAAGAAAAAGAATCAGATGTCTGTGGTGTTATAAGCCCGATGCACTACCTGCCTGTCTACCTTCCTGCCTGCTTACCTGTGCGCACTCTGCCCGTGCACACTCTGCCTGTGCACTCACTGCGTGTCACCGAAGTCCACAAGCTGCTAGCTTGCCAGCTGTGAGTACTAACAGTAGCCGTGTTTGTTGTTTCTGTTCATAATGCTGATTTTGGGGGAGTAGTTTTGGAGAGAAGCCTTGAAGACACTGTCAGTGTTGCTGACTTGGTGACTTTCTCTCTAGATTTGGTTATCTTATTTAGTTATTAGCTAGTGCTGCTAGCTACTTTCATTGAAACAGAGTTGGTGACACTGGGCTGGGTTTTTCAGTTGGATCATTTTTTTAAATCTAGCGTAGTCGTGCTAGTTTCTCAACATTACCAACTCTAGCTTTAAGGCATGTGGGATATGCCCATATTCTTCAGGTTTTATAAGCGTGTTTGGATTTCTCTTTCCATATGCATTTTAGAACAATATTTTTATGAAAGATCGAACAGGAAGTTTGACCTGTCTGGGGTCAAACTGACCCCAAACATAAGTAGAAGACAGACTGTACACCTATTAGTTTTTGGCAAACAAAAAGAATATGTATTACTTTGTGCATAGCCAATATAATGTTAAATATGAAATATTTCCTTGGGTTATGGTCATTTCTGTATTTTGTCACCATCATTAAATGAGCAGGCTCAGTTTTTTGGCAAATGAAAGGGTTAATACTTTACTACATATTGGGTTTTAAAAAGGTCAAAAGAAAAGCAGAAAAACATGTGAAGGAAAAACAAATGGTAGATTTTGCTAATATGTGATTATTCTCCTCCATCAGTGGTATGGTATCAGCATAGTGAGGGGATGAAGCCAGTGTCAGCAACAAACAAATGGGAGTTAAAGCGGTTTGGTTACAGAAGAGTGTCATATCACAGGCTGCTTTTTAAATGATGAATTCTATCTCAGCTGCCATCTTAAAGTGTGCTTAGAGCTTCTTAGAGGATAAAACTCCTGTGTAAGCCCCCTGGACTGAACTAAGCCTGACAAAATGTGTGAATAACATTAAAGGGAAATATCTGCTCTAAAATTACAGTTTGACATTTTCATATGTCTCCCTTGGTCCACATCCAACGACAAGTGTTTTATATATCCAGAAAGAGTATATCACAACGCCAAGAAAATCTAATATCCTTCTTTTCCTCAAAGGAGTACAAATGATTCCTTTGAAAGTGACTCGGACTGTAAAAACCCTGATGTTGACTTACAGTTAGCGCGTAGCCGCTACCTGTGACGGTACTTTGTTTATGCAGTGTATAGGTGTCGGCCTATCCGTTCGCATAAGAGCGGGGATGCCCTCTATACAGTGAAAGCGATCCGAGTGGATTCCTCTGGCAGAGCTCGGTGCTCTGGTTGGCCACACAGAGGGCCGGAGTGCCACAGAAACGGCCCAGCACCGCATGGCCGCTCACCGTGCCAACCGGGCCAGTCGCTGACACTCCTTGGATGTCACCCAGGAAAGGTACACTGAGGTAAAAAAAGCGCTACGTGGCCATGGCAACTCTATTCATCTGCCTTTCTGGACAGCTATCCAATGCACAGCTAGAGTGCGACCATTTACGCACTGGAGTATCGCTTAGTGTTTTCACTGTGAGCTTTAAGTTGACTACTTTTTTTCAGGGCATAAACATATAAAATGTATAAAACTATAATATTGGATATGTGTTATTCTGATAGATGAATCCCAAACAAACATAAACTTCCTTCCCCGTAATCTCTACCATATTTCTATTGCTCACCAGGGAGAGGGAGAAAAAAAAACTTGTTGTTTTCCCATCTTTTTATGAAATTTATGCATCGGAGCTGCCAATAAGAATTCAAATGAGTTTGAAATTATAGACGAGAGAGTTGAGCGTTGACAGTTGACGGGTATAATGAGAATGTTACCATCCAAAATTATGCCTGTGAAATGGACCTGGCCGTTCATGTGAAAAGCAGAAACAGACGGAGAAAGTGAGTGAACGCGTCAGGTGATTTTTTTTTTGTTTTGTTTTTTGAGCAGGAGCCCGGAGCTGGACAGAGCCCTGTCCCTGGAGAGTGTCCTCAGAGGACGTATGAAGGAGGGAGACCTGAGAGAAGGAGGGTGAACTAAGTTAGTTGGGCAAAAATGCAGCAACATTTCTGTCCATGTGAATTACTTCCTCAGATTGTCTTTCAAATGTGTTGAATATTTGTAATAGGGCTGTCGAGCTATTAAAATATTTAATCGTGATTAATCGCAAATTAATTAAAACAATTTTTTATCTGTTCAAAATGAACCTTAAAGGGAGATTTGTCAAGTATTTAATCCTCTTATCAACATGGGAGTGGACAAATATGCTGCTTTATGCAAATATATGTATATATTTATTATTGGAAATCAATTAACAACACAAAACAATGACAGATATTGTCCATAAACCCTCACAGGTACTGCATTTAGCATAAAACAATATGCTATATTAATAGCATCATAGTGTGTCAGTGAGCTGATTTGACTATGACTTGCCTCAAACTGCTTGTGATTATCATAAAGTGGGCATGTCTGTAAAGGGGAGACTCGTGGGTACCCAGAGAACCCATTTACATTCACTGATCTGGAGGTCAGAGGTCAAGGGACCCCTTTGAAAATGGCCATGACAATTTTTCCTCACCAAAGTTGAGCATTAGTTTGGAGCTTTATTTAGCCTCCTTTGTGACAAGCTAGTATCACATGGTTTTACCAATGGATTCCTTAGGTTTTCTAGTTCAGACCGTTTTCAGGAAGTGACATATTTTCTCAAAGGAGTAAAATAGGGTGGGCATAAACTTTCACTCATGTCCTTTTTTCCATGTTTCATGATGTTGATCTGTTCGTCCCACTCTTAAAGTTCCACCCTGTTTGGCTCAATTATGAAGAAAGTTGGTCTGATCAAAACAACATATTTGATACAGTTATAAAAGTTGTGTTTATGTGTAGAAGGTTAGCTAGCTTAATCTGGATCACTCACAGAGCTGTGGCTAACTTAGCTCCAAATGTCCCACCCTATTAGGTCTATAGACCAATAGAAACACAACAGAAGGATTATTATTATATTATGACTGGAGGGCCTGAGATTGGCCAACATGTTTTCCTGACAGTTAAATATCTCACTATTCTTATATAATCATTTTTCAAAAGTCCTGAGGCTGAAATGTTGCTTCATAAACAGGAATGACCCTACAAAAATGGCTGAATCTAAAATTCTGGATGCACATAAAAGATTGAACTGCAGTCATCATTAAGGAGGCTACAGTGTTACAGTTATTAATATCATCAAATCTTCCTAATCTGAGTGCAGAGCTGTGAATTCAGTGCTTCAAAGTGATGTGAGAGAAAACAACAATGTGAAACACAGTCTCCTTTATTCTCTCCCAAGGCTCGCTCAAAGTGTAAATCCCTCTCTTGGTTTCTTTGTCCTCGACTGAGCGCTGCGTTTGCAGTTCAGCTGCTCAGAGACACGGCGACTTGATTTATTTATCCATTTCCCATTAATTAGAACATTTGCGCTGACAAACACGGAAGTAGTGGCATTAGCGCCTAGTTTACACCGCCCTCCCCTGACTGTTGACTCTCAGGATCTAGGAGTCGCTGCGCTGCGTTTAGAAGTGATGATGACGGAGAAGAGACACCCAGGTGCACTTGTAGACACACAGAAACACTCACACACAAGCTGCCAGGATTTATGAACTCTGATGCAATTAAATACATCGAAGTTGTACAAGTTAGAAAGTACGGAGAGCCAAGGAAGCTCATTAAATGAGTCAAAAACAGGGCTGTCAAAGTTAACACGATAACAACGCGTTCATGTAAGTTTGTTTTAACGCCACTAATCTCTTTAACACATTAACGCAACTTGAGATTTTTAGGTTGTAGCTCAAGGTTTCTGGATAATATCTGTCATTGTTTTGTGTTAATTGATTTACAATTATAAATATATACATATATTTGCATAAAGCAACATATTTGTCCACTCCCATGTTGATAAGAGGATTATTACATTTTGAACAGATAAAAGATGTGTGATTCATTTGTGATTAATCACGATTAACTATGGACAGTCATGCAATTAAATAGTTGAATCAATTGGCAGCTCTAATTTAAATACATCATATAAATAATTGAAATACATCAGACAGACACGTTAGAAATTGCGAGTATGGAGAATATGTTTTCACGCCACTAATATCATTAACGCATTAATGCAACTTGCCATTTTTTGGTTGTAGCGGGCTTTCAAGCTACAGTAAACATACTGGCATCATATGAAACTAGAAAACCTGAGGAATCCATCGGTACCAACCAGGTCATGCTAGCTCGTTAAATAACGCTCCAAGCTCCAAAAACCTGCATGTCCATTTCCAAAGGGGTCCCTTGACCTCTGACCTCCAGATCAGTGAATGTAAATGGGTTCTATGGGTACCCACGAGTCTCCCCTTTACAGACATGCCCACTTTATGATAATCACATGCAGTTTGGGGCAAGTCATAGTCAAGTCAGCACACTGACACACTGACAGCTGTTGTTGCCTGTTGGGCTGCAGTTTGCCATGTTCTGATTGGAGCATATTGTTTTATGCTAAATGCAGTACCTGTGAGGATTTCTGGACAATATCTGTCATTGTTTTGTGTAATTAACTGATTATTAATTGATTTCCAATAATAGATATATACATACATACATATATTGCATAAAGCAAGCATATTTGTTTGAGTATTAAATACGCCACTAATCTCTCTTTAAGTTACATTTTGAACAGATAAAAAATGTGATTAATTTGCGATGAATCCAAATGAACCATTTGAATGGAGTGACAGCTCAGTGAAAAGCAAAGAGTAGAAAAAGGCTGCTAGATATGGAGTGTACCTGACAGTCAGTAGCTCTATTCCATACTGTGCTCCGCACGGAGAACAGGACCCCCACCCCTGCGACCCCATATATTCACTCTGTTATTTCAGGGAACAAAAGCGGGGCTCTTGAGGCCATGGGTGGATCTGTGAAAGGAAGAAAGGAGTACTGCTCGTGGTCCTGGCTGAATGGGGGCCTTTCACACTCGGAGAGGCCTGTTTACTCTCCCTCAATAATGGCTCTAATTTTCTGATCATTATTGAGTAATTCCATCCACCCCCGCACCCGGCGTTTAACGCTTTCTCCAATCACTCACGGCACCTCGTTCTTGTCTCCGAAGGGCCCCTGAATGATGTACAATACATGTTCTCCATTTCCTCTAATCAGTCCTTAATCCGGACTACCTCTTCCTGCTCTGCCCATAAAGACATCTGTGAGGATGTTTAGCAAAAGTCAAAAAATATGCAAAGGCAGAAATTGGATTGACATAAAAAGAGAAATCATTCTGCATTGTTAATTTGCCAGTTACATGTGGAATCATTCTCTCCTGTGATTGGAGAGGAGCAGCGCTTTATCCTCCATTTTGTTTTGGACCTGAATCCACAGCAGCTCCATCACACCGACTAACAATATTCACTCTGCTAAAAGCCGCTGGAAAAGATTTTTAAGGGAGGAAAAAAAAACACAATAGCCATTTTATTCAACACGCCGACATGTCCATAAAATAAGAGCTGAATGTTGTGACGCTTTCTCTGGCAACCCCATGTCAAAAAACACACACCACAAAAAGCATGCATAGGAGCGGTGGTCGGGGCGTAAGGGGACGAGCAGAGGGAAGAAGTGTTAAGCGAAAACAAGGATATGGGGGGAAAAATGTTAAAATGAGAGAGAGAAAAAGAAAAAGGATCAGAAGGAGAGAAGTTGGCAGGGACTGTGTCGGTTTGAAAAGCTGGCACCTTCTAAACAGAGCTGCAGCTTTGGGTGCCAAACGCTGCCAACCAGCCCCACTAGCCTGAATATGTGCCCTCCCTCTCTCTTTGTCTCCACCATGGCATTTTGCATCATCTTTATTCTACACTTTTCTTTTTACTCTATATCAGCGCTCAATATCATCCTAACAGCAGTGACTGACATGTATTACCATTAAATGAGAGAATAAATAAGGCAGATATTTATTCTTTATTAGTGTTCATTTCAAGGTTATGTTTTATGTAAGAGGATTTTATTTGCGTATAATTGCAAATTGTTTTTATTTGAGACGGTTTTAAATAAAAAAGCAACACAGAGACGGGGGGGGGATCTGCGCTCGGCGGCGGCGCGGTGTTCCGGTCCCGTTTTCCGTATGGAAAGAGCTGTCCCAATTACAGGGCAGTCTCCACCGCGCTCTGCTCCACTGGACCGAGGGAGCGAGGCGCGAGGCGGGCTGATCAGAATCTGGCTGCTGGGAACCGACCCAGAAAAAAGACGCGCTCTCCTTTCCTACTCCTCTGCCGTCTTCACCTCTCCTCTCCTCTCCTCTCTCCTCCTGCTCTTTGCCCCTCGGCTCAGGCAGCCGAGGAGCCAAGCCGCCCCTCCTGTGCTCGGATACGTATGTTTTTAGGGAGACGGACAGATTTCAGGCCTGGCGCCTGTACAGAGAAAGACAAGGACTGGTCATGCAAATTCAACACGCTGAAACCAGACCAAAAAAAAAATACACAAAGAAGCTACGGAGGAAAATGTGCGCCTTTTTTGTTCTTTTTTAAATGGAGAAAATCCATTCAGGAATACAGGCAAATAAATGTAGTAATTGCTGAAAAGATAAAAAGCCTATTTATTTTATTGTGTGTGTTTACTATATTCATTATTGTTTTAATGCATATAATTAATTTCTTGAGAATTGAATACATTTGCTACCATTTGCTAAGCAAGTATAAAGAAGTGAGCTGAGCTGAGCTTTTAAATTGCTAAAGACACACCATCACATTTATTTATTAACCTTAATTACACAAATAATTAAAAATCACTGTACAGTGAAATTAGGAAATAAAGCTAATCCGTGTCGCCCACAATAAGCACTTTCTGGTACAGGGACTTTTTCTATTTGCAAAGCTGTGACCTGACTGTCTTAATTCAATCATATACTCAGTGTTTTGTGTATCTTTTCCAGTATTATTCACTAAACTGGATAATTACAGTGAATATGGAGCGGGCTGGCCTGCTACCAAGCCCATAAAGCTGCTCAGCGGTCGGACCTATGGAGCGGTGGAGAGTCGAGAGAGGTCGGTTAAAGGAGGTCAGCGGATCGGGTCGAGCGTGCGTCTTTTCACCCATTTATTTGGAAGCCCGATCATACTGGAATAATCTGTTTACCAGCGATTCCTTACACTCCGCACGCTCCGCTCTTCGTTTCTCTTTCCCTCCTTCTACAACGCTCACACACACACACACACACACACACGCAAAAAAAAAAGCAAGTGGAAAAACTGTGAAAACAGGCCAAGCCCGGGCTGTCGGAGGGCCTCCTATGCCTCAGTGCATATTAAAACAGCACAGTGTCACTGGCGCTGTCCTGTCATGAAGAGGGGCTCGCCGAGGCTCAAACTTTATTGGGCGCGTTATTTCAAATGACAACAAAGCGTAAGAAAGTTTCCGTTGAAAAGTGTCGGACCAGCGGCGTTTTTCACACCACATGAATGCGGCTCCCTCGGCGCCGACGCTCTCCATTTCTCCGTCGGCCCGGGTTACGGCCCGGTGCCAGAACGCTGGAGTACAATTCTGCTCTCCGTCCAGAAATCTCTGCTCTGCACGGCATGCTCAGCCAAGGAAAAGAAGACACAGATTTTTTTGTTCTTCTTTTAATCATTCCCTCTTTTCTTTTTCTGCAAACACTCGACAACTGACGGGACAACAGAACCTGTCGTTGCGGTATCATCTTCTACTCTGACTGCACATATTCGGTGCCATAATGTACAGCCTCTAGAAACCAAAACTAAAAAACTCAAAACCCCACTGTGTCCTTGTTTGGTCTCCTCTTCATTATGTAACTGCATCTGATAGCGTTACCTCCCTCTGTAGCTCAGGATATTGGGCGCAGCAGATAAGATGCGTTTGATGGATTAGTGTGACGTGAAGGCGTTAAGTCTCTCAGTCTGCCTCCCTGTCCATTCTTCTCTTTGTTGGCCTCTATTAAAAAGATACTCTCTTGGCCGTTCGTAATGTCTGGGACTACACGCAGACACACACTGACGGGTAAATGAACATCTTATGTTCACGCCGTAACAGCGTGGAGATACGGTGCAGTCTGGCATACATTACACACACAGTTTCGGATCTGGCCCGGGCACCTCTCCGGTCCGTCTGTCTCCAGCACGGAGAGGACAGATACTCTCCGAAACATCTTTTTATCATAACGGCTCAAGTAATGAAAGCTGTATGAGGTGGCTCCAAAACATGACTAATGCTGGAACGGCGCGGCTCCGTCAGACTGACAAATATGGAACGCGACGGTCGAAAAACATGACCCGATCCGGGGTCCCTAGGTGGAGGAAGGCCCGCAGCGCCCGACTGGCGAGCCAGACTTTTGCTTTTCGACAGACGTGTGATCAAAGATGAGATCAGATCCCCTCTATCTCCCTCACTTCCTCCACATCCCTGAACCATTATTGTTATCATCATCAGATGCAGCGGAATCAGAGCAAAGAAAGTGAACTCATCAGTCCGCCACGATTATATATCGTGATCCGTATGTGTGTGTGTGTGTGGCCAGGTATTTGTCAAAAGAACATTTAGCGAGTGGAACCTTGCTTTGCAGCTGCAGAGCAGAAGCAGATCAGAGTACAGCGGCTGTGATCTGTCCCAGAAGGGCCCCAGTCTATAATTGGACAAAAGCAGAGACACATACTGTACTGTAGGGAAGCAGAAACAGAGGAGGGGGGGGTGTATCTCCTGTTCTGTCAATCACGCCGTGTGAAAGCTGAGCCCCCCCTCCCCGCAGCTGGCGACAGTGACATCAGTGGGACAAGAGAAGTGAAACGCCGCGGCGGGGAAGGCGGGTGAGGCGGCTGCGGTCCAATCATCAGGCCTGGCAACTGATAGCTTCCGCAAGACACAGACACCCTGGAATGGGGAGCTAAGAATAAAACTGTACCGCTGCCACCCCGAAGGTTAGAATGGAGCCACTGTCTGCCTGTCCTTCTGTAAACTCTGGTTAACCCCACGCTGCCTCCTGGAAAACACCGCTTATACTAGGGGTTGGAAAAAGAATGGATTCACCTACGTGTCGTGATTTTGATTTTTTATGCCAGAATCAATACATTTGCTTCATTTGAGTCTACACAGAGGTAGAAGGAGGTTACCGCTTCTGTTGTTGTAGTCAGAGTACCGTGACGTCATATCCGTTTGGTATACGTCGCCTGACATGTCTGTTAAATGCATTTAAACGGCCCAATGAAGATGACCGTGGATGTTTAAAGAGAGCGGTGCTAACGGTAAGAGCTAGCGACGCACTTGGCGAAGTTAGCGGAAGTATACTCTTGCAACTGCGTCCGGTTTTCAAATAAGGTGTTAACAAAAAGGAACTATATAAACTAAATAATACCATTTTAAAATAATAAAATAATAAAGGATTGATTGGATTATATTCACCAGTAGTTTAAAACATGACATGGCCCTTATCAATTAAAAAGAAAATACCACTAATCTGTGAGGGGAATGTATTAATAAATAATTCCTGACAGTGAACTGATATATTTGTCTTCAGGACATCTCTGACTACAGACATGCTGAAAATCAAACATTTTTACTGGATTCATTTAGATTTGTCCCTAGAAGTGTCTGATTCAACTTGTTCCCTTCATGGTGTAGAATTAAAGAAGTTAACAGAAATCACAATAAATCAGAATATCGAATAGCAATAGTTAAAAATGGCAGTACATATGGAATTGGCAGCCAAGTATCCTGATAGTATGGAATTGAGAGCTGCTGTAGGGGTATCGTCCAGCCCTAGCTTATACAAGTGGATGGTTTGTGGATGGTTTGTGGATGGTGTGTTCCCGCGCTGTGTGCAAGGTGTTGCACACAGCGCCTGTGAGGCTGTTGTGGAAAAGCTGAACAGGATCAGACCTAGAGACCGTCTCCCTCCCGTAGCAGTGGACTTTGTCAGCAGTTCGGCTTTTTTAGCGAGCAGGGAAGACAAAAAATAGCACCACTTCATTTATGGTGGAACACAAGCCTTTACCGATTTTATGGTTACAGTCAATTAAGGGTGTGCTCTCAACTGGAGGACATATTCTGAAGAAATGGTCATATGTACAAAAAGAAATACAAATGTGAAGTGTATGTATGGAAGGAGGAGGGGGCGGGGGGGCTGCTGGATTCTGGCACCGAGGAAAAAAGAGGCTTTCCTCCGAGGGGCACCAGGCTGCGCTGGGAGCTAATCTGAGCCGCGGTTTCGCCACGGCGCATTGTGGAACAGGAAGAGGCGCTCACGGAGGCCCCCGCGAACTCAAGCGGAGTTACACACTGGGCTGAAAGGAGCCTGGCATGGGGTGCTCTGTCACAGGGGGAACGGCTGCACCTCCCTGCCAAAGGAGGAGAATTAAGGTCCTGTAACTGTATGCCAGTCTGTGGTAAGAGAGCCCTTTACTGGAGACCCGGGGTGATGGCCACTGATAGACGGTCGGCGTTTACACCTGACTCTACCTGCAAACACCTGCATGGCTCAAACAGACGACCAACTGTAAAGTAGCTTCAGATCTGCACATATATCAACTGGTAAATTAGCACATTTGTAGTATTTGTGGTTCAATTGTAAATATGATAAATTACACTAATAAGTCACAAATAGGACACTGTTTGACACACAGCATCATCAACTACTGCTTCACTGATTAAAAGACATTTTATTTATTTATTTTTAAACAGAATCATATGACAGCTGCACGCCTCAAAAAACTTAATGCTGTTAATAATTGTACTGTTATGAAAATTGATTATTTGCAATGCGTAACAGTTCCGTTCTCCCAGAACGCCTGCAGTAATTCACATCGAATTGTAATTGCTTAAAATGACTAAAACTAAATATAAACTTCTTGTTTGTTTTACATCAGAAGAAGCGTTTATTTCCCTTCTTTTTTGCAAAATCAATAAAAAAAGATTATGTTAATTTAACATTTTTGTATTGCTATTTAGTACGAGATAAAAGTATCAATATTTATGATTTTTTTCTAACAAATGGAATAATACATTTGACAGTGCCAGTAGCCCTCAGAGAATCCATGCAGGTTTGTATACACATGACACTAAAAAATATTTTCACCACCTCTATTTTAACTTTATGGTCACAGCAGGAAGCACGTGGGCCGAATATGGAAAAATAAAACATCTCATAAACAGCCGGAGGCAGAGCCACAAACAGAAAAGTCTCAACTTATGTGTGTGTGTGTGTGTGTGTGTGTGTGAGCAGTACAATGAAGGGCGAACAACGATCGGGGCAGCTCGGGTGAGCTCCTGTGTGTGTGTGTGTGTGTGTGTCCACTTGTGTGTGCGCAGAGTGGCGTGCGGCTGAGGCGGCCGAGGCTGCAGACTCTTGCTGCCTCCTAAACTACCTGGGACTGGGCCAGCTGTCACTGTACGCTCCAGACCACCACACACACACACACACACACACACTCACCACACCGCTACTGATACACACCAACCTCACAATAACATACACATGGATTACAGACACATGACAAACTGCCTCTCACACACACACACACACACACACACACATGCACACGCAGATAAACAGGTTTGCAGATGCTTTTGTTT
This sequence comes from Sebastiscus tertius, assembly GCA_916701665.1. Taxonomy (NCBI): domain Eukaryota; kingdom Metazoa; phylum Chordata; class Actinopteri; order Perciformes; family Sebastidae; genus Sebastiscus; species Sebastiscus tertius. The sequence goes on along the minus strand of CAKAOH010028218.1, from coordinate 6,714 downwards.
ACAGATGGCACCGGGAAACATGCACGTTTGGATTTAGACAAATTTGCACACAAATGCTTGAACAAATGTACCAACGCAAACATATCTCTAGGTAAATACAGGTTGTAAGCCCGACTGTCGAATTCTCAGAATCTCTTTAAACCAGATCGAAATCCGGAAAGGCATTTTTTTTAAAGATGATCCTGCGCAGACTGTCCCTTTAAATGTCAAGTTCTCTTAGTCCTGACGGCGTGTATCAAAGCCTGGCGTTGGCTCAGTGAGGGGCAGAGTCTAATCTGGGACTCATATTACAAACTGACCTGTGTGTGTGTGTGTGTGTGTGTGTGTGTGTGTGTGTGTGTGTGTGTGTGTATATGTATGACACGAAGAAGAAAATGCGATGTGTGTGTGTGTGTGTGTCATACCTGGTGTGTGGACGAAGTAGGCCAGGTAGAGGTCCAGCTCCTTGACCGCCACTCCAATGTGGTGCGGCTGGACACACAGGCCGTGGTTGGAGCACTGGGGCGACTTGACCAGCCGCTCGCCGTCCGTGCTCTCCAGGGGGCTGCCCTTGAACAGGATGACCATCACCAGGTCCAGCCGCCACACCTTGTCGGCCTGGCGGAGGCAATCGATGCGGCGGATCTTGCCCTTCTGGTCGGGGTTGGACAGCACGCAGCAGGGGGGCTTCTTCCCCGTGATGGTGAGCACAAAGTCCTCGCGGAACTCCGGCCGGATGTCCTTGCGGAGCTTGGCCAGCAGGCGCGAGGCCCACTTCTGCTTGATCTCCGGCTTCTCGCCGAGCAGCTCGTCCTTCACTGCGCGCTCTTCGTCCTTGGTCATCCTCTTTTCGTGCTTCTTGAAGTACTTGCGCTTGCGGGCCTGCAGGTTGAACCAGGTGTAGGAGAAGGCACGGACATGGGGGAGGAGGGCCTCAATGAAGGGATGAAATTCATCCTGACGAGACAGAGACAATGTGGTGTTAGGAGGCTGAAAATAAAGGCTTTTAGTTTGAAAGAGAGCATGCAAATATTCAAAATAAAAGAAGTTAAAAATATTTGACAATTTTAAATTAAAAAAGGGGCAATAGAGTATAATAAATATTATATTTTAAAAGTATTAGAATTACATGTTAATTTAAAATAGAATTACTGTAGTTTACTAAAATATCTAAATTCCAAAAAAGCAATTAAAATAAATATTCTTATCTAAAATATCAAAACATTTTATCATTATTACAAATTAGAATAAATATAAATAAATATGCACAATAAATAAGAAAAACTGTAAAATGCAAAGCCTCCTTTTTCATAAATAAACACTGAAACATTCAAGACAGCAAATACAAAACGCATGAATTCTAATCCAAAAGCAACTGAAAAGCTGAGCCAAGTTGCGCTCCCAGTTTTCTGCTGCAAAAAAGTAAAAGTTATTCTGCTGCACCATTAATACCTTCACTACATATCTCTGGGCGACAAAGCCCAGATCTCGCCACAGCGTTCCTGTGCCAGGGTTGCCACACACCGGTCGCTCACCACCGCCAAGCTTTGCCGCCACAAGACCACTGTTGAAATGTGCAGCTAAAAGATCAGCCATACCATTCCCCTATGTCTGCTACCATGCAAAAAAGGGAGCTCCAACCAGACTCACATCATTTCCACAACAAACTGAACGCAGACAGAAATCACCACAGAAAACCACACTGCTAGAGGAAGACAGACGGCCTGGTAGTTACCATTTTGCACTCTCATCATAAATTTGGCACAGCGTTTAAAGTGAAAAAAAAATCTCCTGCACCAGTTTTTTTTTTTCCTCCCGCACTCCCCAATGTAAAGCGAGCGCTGGTTTGGCTGGAGAATAAGTAGATGAAAAAAAACTTGTGGGGTTGTAAAAAAAAAAAAATAATTAGCAGAATATGCTGCTCACTAAAAACAGTGGGCCAAAGTTTAAAACCAAAACAACATTGTTTTTTAGAACGGATTGCAGTAGGACCACGGCCAGCAGCTCATTACACAAAAGCCAAAAAATACAAAAAAAGACAGATAAAAACTTGTAGCAACAAATATTGTCAAGTAAAAATAGAAACAGTATTGCACGGTGTTAGAAAAAAACAACTTCAACAACGCACTTCAAATAAACAGTCCTTTGTGCTTTCCAAAAAAATAAAAAAAAATGAACCTTGACAAAAAAAAAAAAAATCCTTGGCAAAGTGTAAGTGGTGGTGGTGTCTGTTCTGATCCCTGGGCCCGGCGCAAGACTCACACACACTCACACACTCTCACACAGATGGGGGGGCCAGGGAGAGCAGAATGGGGAAGAAAAAAAAAAATAGAGAGCCGAATCAATGTTGGACGAGCGCATACGACCGCTGGCAAAGCCGAGTGCTGCTTCTTTTTTCCCCTTTTCTCTCCAACTCTCTCTCTTTCTCTTTCTGCTTCTCGCTCGCCGTCTCTCGTCCTCTCCGCGCTCTTTCCCTAACCATTGCTTGAGCCTTTGCCAACGCGAGTAGGGCCCACCTATTTGGCAACAAGATGCCTGTAGCCCAGCCAATGCGTTAGCTTCAAGAGCTGAAAGGGAGGGAAAAGAGAAAGAGGAGAGGGTAGGGGAGGAGGGGGGGAGAGGGGGGAGTGTAGTGGCAATGACAGAGAGAGCGCGCAGGAGAGAGAGAGAGAGAGAGAGAGAGAGAGAGAGAGAGAGAGAGAGAGAGAGCAGGTGGGAGTGTAGGAGAGAGCGCAGCCTTGTCCGACGCTGCACAATTTGCCAAATCGACAAGTTCCACTTTGACACGGAGGCAAAGTTCAAGGGAGCAAGTCTCCTCCCGCACCAATCCCCTCAGCCTGCCTCCATCTTTACTATGGCCGCCGTCTCCCACCCCCTCCCCCCCCACACAAACCCCCGCCCTCCTCCGTCTCTCTCTCTACCCCTCTCCCTGCTTGCATAATGCCACCTTGGCAGAGGATGGCAAAGAGAGGACACACAGCTTCAGAATCCCTCCAGACCCCACCACCGGCAGCTGCTCGTGGGTTTACCACAGCAAACAAAGAGGGAGAAACAAACCCGGGCGGCCACACTCCTCTGGCTGCACACACACACAAATCAATGACGAGATGATTTAGAGGCAGAACTGGTTACAGAATTTCAAGGGGAAGGCGGGCAGGCAGAGGGAAGTGAATTCGCCTCAGCTGCATTGTGCAGCACTGCGAGCAGCAGATAAAATGGTCAGCGGGAGTCGTGTTCGGCGTCTCCCACGAAATCCCCCCCGAACCCAAATTTGCTCCGCGCCTTCCTCCCGAACCCCCCGGGAGGGTTTGGCGTTGGGTCTGTGCGAGTGGCGACGGCTGCCATGTTGCCTCATCGTGATAGCATGTCATTCAGAGTTGCACCTGCTCCGCAGACGGCTAGTCTGAAGGCAGAAGTGCTGCTGAATCATAGACTACAGGGAACGGAGGCTCCAAACAAAAAGATCCAAAACATTCGCCGTGAACAGACATCATATCATGTGCTCTCTGACAATGCAACAAACAATATCACGGAGCTCCACTTGGAGTCAACAACCGCAGTTGAAAGGAGAGCTGACAGGATTAGTCCATCAACATGACAGTAACGTAAAACTATTTGGATTATCAATGTCCACCAAAGACATTATCAGTCCATTAATCCATTAAGTTCATTTGATCCACAGATCTGTAAAACTGACTTTCTCCACAAAGAATCACACAAAAGCCCACTTTAAGGCCCTGTCTACACGTAGACAGAGATTTTTAAAAACAAATATTTTCCCCTTCATTTAAAATATTAATTCTGTCCACATGACCTTCGTTTTACAAAATATCTCCGTCCACACTCCAATGCAAAAAACACTTCAAACCATCGCCTTAATATTAACATGTCATTTTAACTAATTCACTTTTTTATTCAAAATATTTAAATTATTTTATTACAAAATTTGCCACTCAATAGATTACCATTGTTTTTTTTGACTGGTGAGAGAAGCAAATGTAGCAGCATACGGCTGGTGGCTGGTGCTAATTTCCACCCCGGTCACCAGTAGTAGTGAGATCACAAGTTAAGGGTCAAGGGATTTTGTTAACACACTTCTCCTTCCCTTTCCTTGCTTCATTACAGTCAGTTTGATAATAGTTATTGTTGGTGGGGGGGGGTTCCTCTCATCACTCTGCTGTCATCAACTGTCTCTTTACATGCATAAATGAGGAAAGGGAGGTCGTTCAGGTTTACGTCCACAGCCCTTCTGAGTGCTCCAGACCTCGCCTTCCATCGCCCAAAAGTATTCGGCCTCGACATGTTTAATGTCCTCCCTGCTTTGGCCTCCTGTGACTGAAACATTTTCCAAATGTAACGTAGTAATTAGTCTGAGCAGTGCTAACAAAACGTAAAAAAGCCGGTAGTCCGCCATCCTTGTTATTGTTTCTGGCGTATGCTCATTACACAAAGCAACAATGGGCATGTGCAAAATGAGGAGAGGACGTCATCGTTTCCCAAACACTTCAGTTTACACGTTTCACACCGACACAAAGGAACCAGAGCTTTTAAATATCTGCACCTTAGAAGGCTATCAAAAATATCAGTTTTTGTGACCCAAAACTCTGTTTGCGTGTGGACGAGAGGCCAAAATATACATTTAAAAAAATATCCGTATACATGTAAACAGGGGCCTAATGATTTAGTCGACTAATCGATTAGTTGATTTAATCAACAGATCTGTAAACATGAGTTTCTCCTCAAAGAATAACACAAACGCACCACTTTAAATCTGATGTTTACCAGAGATGTGCTGAGAAGTTTCTTGGAAATAAATCATTCAGCATGAAAAAAACATAAAAAATGACTAATCAACTAAAGAAATCTTAGTCGACTGAGACCAAAACGACGATTACTCGACTAATTATAACAGTCTTTTTTTTTAAGTAAAAATGGCAAACTGGTTTGCTGGATCCAGCTTCTCAACAACGAGGATTTGATGCTTTCCTTTGCCATGTATGATACGAGAATTTTTTGAGACTGGGTGTCAGATAAAACAAGCAATGTAAATGACCCAAATGCTTCGAAGCTTCGCCCGTTGCCATGGTAATCAACCTCCAAATCAGTATTGGAATGCTTCGTTTTTATATATATATATAAGTATGTAATAATGTAATAAATTATAAATCCCAAAATAGCCCATGAAATAAGGAATAATCCCACAACATTATTCATTACTCCTGTTCAACATTAATTATTATTAGTTATTGTCAGAAGGATGTCGCTGTTTGTTATGTGTAGAGGTGTGTGTGAGTACACTGGCACGGTCCCAAAGCTTCCAATACTTTCAAATATTTCTCACCAAAGCTTCAAAGCCCAAAAAAATGGTATTCGGACAGCTCTACAAGCAATACAAAGATGTCACCTTGGGATCTGATAAAAATCATAATAGGCATTTTTCACAGCTGTCTGGGATTTTATAGACAAAATGATTAATAGAGAAAGTAATTGACAGATTAACCTATAATGAAAATGACTGTTAACTGCAGCTCTAAATGAACATTTGAGCACAAATTTTAATTCATACACTCCTCGTTCAAAGAACTATAGGTGCAATCACATTGATCAAAAAAACAGATATTCTGTCAATGTTTAAAAAATGACCGAGGTTATTGACACTCAACCAAATCAACATGGCATTATGCAAACAAAAGGTAGAGGCACTCAAACACACACAATAGCACCACCATTCCCTCACTAACAGTACACACTACGGCCTCCGCTCTCATCCCTAACAGCAATACATCTCAGCTTCATCTCCTGCAGCCATCAGCCTAACGGAACAGACATCATCTGCTAATACAGTGAAGGACAACACACCTCCACACTGCTCGTCACCTCCCTCTGTGTCACTGACCACGGTCAGATGGAGCAACAAAGCACATTCACACATCTCACTGTGGTGGATTAATATCTGTGTGTGTGTGTGTGTGTGTGTGTGTGTGTGTGTGTGTGTGTGTGTATGTGTGTGAGAGAGAGAAATATGGCATTAGAGTTCAATCTAGCTCTGTTCCCATCACCTCCTGCAGTAGAAACAACATGTGAAAACTTAACTGCCACTTGAATGCTGTTCCTGTGTGTCTGCTTTTCACTCCAAATTAAGTCTTTCTGCCAAAATGCAAATAAACCACCATTCAAATGTCACTGGAATTTGACTACAAGGGGGTTTAAGTCATTTTCCTTAGCTATGCTATTTGCAGGAATAACATCCAGGAATAACTGTTATGCAGATTCTTCCAAACTGCCAAATGTGGAGGGAGAGAAGCGACATTGAACCCGTCTGTGGGTGAGCTAACTGTGGATGAGCATAGACTAGCATGTGTGCTCTGTCTGCTGCGCCACAGCGGGCCTGTGTGACGTTCAGGTGTCACGTTCAGGTGTCTGTATTAACATGGAGCTTCTTTAGGTTATCGAGCCAACAGAAACCATCATGGAAGGTTCATCTTCTTACCTGGAAATTAAATTAACGCCAAACGCGCGTGGCCTTCATCTTTAATCCGGGTTTATGATCAATTAGCAGTCGGTGTTTTCTTCCTCATATTTGAGATAATATAATATGTGAATATGTGAGAGTTTCCGGTGTTTCATCTTTTCACCTTCGAAGTCTCCAGAAAGAACAAATGTATACAGTCTGCACGTGATGCCTTAAGGGTCACATTTCAGGCCTGGAAATTAAAAAGAAAATGACAAGCGATC